>LBNU01008694.1:137958-150306 GCA_014162995.1 Artemisia annua | reverse complement strand
AACTTGATGTTGAAGGAGTATTCTTCTCTTGCACTTTGGATGAGGATGGATGAAGAAGGATTGAATCACTTGAAACAAGGATTAATAATCTTAGGATCAAAGGGTTTTGAAAGATGTTTAGAGAGAATTAGATCTGAAAATTTTAGTGCAAAAGGTGAGGAGAAATACCAGGTTTGAGGTGGTATTTATAGGCAAAGAATTCTGACAATAGGAGCGTGTCGGCCCCCTTAAATGGAGGCCGGCCCCCTTAAAATTAAGGGGTCCGCCCACCTGTAACGGCAGAATTCTTTGTCTTTTTCCGGAGAAAGTTTATTTGGTGAAAAACTAACTGATTTTGGTTAAAGATTTGAATTCATATATTTAGTATGATTTAAACATTTTCCTTTATTACATAAAGTGTTTTTCAAAAATATATACTATGTTTATATTATTTAATAAACTTTGTAATAATTAATTAAATACTTCTTTGATCATGAAATGTATTAAGCACTTGTTTATTCATACCTTAAGTGATTTAGTTGGATAAAATGATATAAACTAACTTAATACTTGTTTACGTAGTAATCTTACATTTAATGTTTTTACATTTTGTGATCGTCAAAACGTAGAAATATCGAAAAATATAAATAACGTTTTTATGCATTATTTATATCAACAATCTCCCCTTTTTGATGATTACAAAATCTAAACTCATTAAAACAAAAATTAGTATATATACAAGTATGTTGTGAGTTTATATCAATTCTCCCCCTTTTTGTTAGCATCAAAAAGGTAATCCCGATTAGCTTGGAGCTCCCCCTTGACGTATACTCCCCCTCATTTTGAGGCCATAAAAGAAATCGAGATATGGAAAGCTTGCAAAAATATTTAGAGTACATAATATATATAGAATGCATACATATAGAGCAAGACAACTAAATTAAATTCATGGCAATAACAAGACATTCATTTAATAAAATTATTAAAATAGATTATGTGAAAAACATAATCTTTAGTACATAAGCATGCATATATGCTTTTCTTAGTAAACTACACTAAGAAGATACTAAGTTGCCATCTTGAGGTTGCTTGGCCTAGCTTAGGAGACAAAAGATTTTTGGTGATTTTATTCGGAAGCATGGAGGTTTGGTTTAGTGGTTTGATGGTGATGGGTATGGAGTGGAAGGGTTTTTTCTAGGGATATTGTATCGAATGAGAGGAGGTATTGGATGAGGGCGAGTGAGAAGATATTCAATCCAAGAAATATATTGACTTAAGTCAAGAATTTGTTTCTGTAGGAAATAGCAACAAGGACAATAGTAAGTGCGGTTGGTGACTTGATCCAAATTCAGTGAGTGAGGTAAACAATTTGAATATGGAGATGAGGGAGGTTTGTCCAAGTTGCGTTGTGCAAGATGCATAGCATTTAGATCACGAAGATCTCGAATGACATTGAGTTCTTCATGGAATTTTTGCTTTTCCGTGGCATTGTTGAGTGGTTCATTTGGTTGATGTGGATGAATTGGGGTTCTGTAGTTGGATGGGAAGTTGTTTGAGGTGTAATTGGATGATTGACCATAATTGTATGAATCATTATATTTGAATGATGGTGTGGTAGAGGTTTGACCAAGATTGTATGGATTGTAATGAGGTTCAAAGGAATGACCTTGTGGATTTGGATTGAAGTTGGGGAAGTAAGTGGTTGAAGGTATTGGTTGTTGTTCAATCCCTTTGGATGTGATGGCATTGTTTTGAGGGCTTGTTTTTCTCTTCCAAGTGCATTTTTTGATCATCCTTGCTAGCCTTGAGGCTTTTGACTTTGGTTTGTTGGGAGAAGTCATGATGGAGTAACTGATGATTTGTGGTGATGAGGGGTATTTATAGTGTGATGATTATGTGTTTATGGAAGGATAATATGTGTTGTATTTGATGGACAAAATATGTTTGTGAATTCAGGGAAATGAAGAATCAAAATAGGGTGAAATGGGCTAAAAAGCAGAAAGCAAACAGCAACCCTCGTCCTACAGATGGCCGGCCCCCTTAATTGGTGGCCGATCCCCTTAATTTTAAGGGGGCCGCCCCTTTGATTTAAGGGGGCCGCCCTGGTCTGAGGACCCAGGTTGCCAGAAACGGGTTTTTGGTAAAGTTTTTCTATAAAGATGTTTGTTTTGGGGTTTGGTTTTGGGCAAGACCAACTCTTTAGGCAACTAGGCAAGCATTTTCATAGTGGAATTTACATGAAAAGCATACATGCTAGCAAATAAACATATAAAATTAAGCATGCATATTAAGCCAATAAACAATTAAGTAATTAATATCACTTAAAGCAACTAACTTAAGTAAAGGCACCTATTAGTGGCAAATTAGTGATGGAGCAAATGTGACAATGAAATTCTTGATTATGTTCTAGTGTGTGCCTATATTAAACAAATGTGGAGTAAAGATTGTTTCAACTCGTATAAAAAACAAGTAATCCTAAGAAACAATCCTTAGTCTCCTTGAATTAACTTTGCTCACTTCTAAATGTCATATGTAAGTATACATTGGATTATATACTTATAGATAACGAGAGTGAGACTATTGTGCATGATTTGAGAGAAAAACGTTTTTATCATTATTCAACAATGAGTTTTCCTAATCGTGAGAATGATTTTGAAATGAATTGAGGTTTTTCTTGAAATTATAATTATGCAAACAAAATATGTCAATTCCTGATTTTGTGCAAAATAGAATCCTAGACTCAGATTTGAGAAGAAAGAAGAAAACAAAGAACATTTTTAACATCAGATGGCCGGCCCCCTTAAAGTGAGGCCGGTCCCCTTAAATTTAAGGGGGCCGCCCTTATAACTTTAAGGGGTCCGCCCATCTGACAACTAAAAGTGTCCAAAATTTTGAAAATTTCAGAAAGTTTTGATCCTTCAAGAAAATTCAATCAGTTTGTTCCATCATTCCTAATCCTAAACGCAAGTGGTTAAATAATTCACGCTTAAGGGGCTTAGTGAATATGTCGGCAATATTATCTTCCGAAGCTACCTTTTCTATTGTAATGTTAGCTTTTTGTACATTATCCCTAAGGAAGTGATGACGTATTTCTATATGTTTAGTCCTAGAGTGATGAACGGGGTTCTTACTTAAATCTATAGCTCCTTTGTTATCGCACATAATAGGGATATTTCCTAACCTAATGCCATAGTCTACGAGAGCTTGTTTCATCCATAGTGCTTGTTGACATGCCTTTCCGGCGATTACGTATTCGGCTTCGGTGGTAGAAATATCAAGAGCGGTTTGCTTCTTCGAAAACCAAGATGTTAAACAACATCCCATAAACATGCAAATTCCGCTAGTGCTCTTTCTATCTACGTAGTCTCCCGCATGATCCAAATCCGCATAGACAATGGTTTCTATGCCGGATCCCTTAGGATACCATAATCCTAAGTGTATACTGCCTTTAATGTATCAGAAGATACGCTTAACCGCTTCTAGGTGAGAGGTTTTGGGATCCTCTTGAATGCGAGCACAAAGGCAAACACTAAACATGATATCGGGTCCACTTGCCGTTAAGTATAGTAAACTACCTATCATTCCTCTATACTTAACATTATCTACGGACTCACCTTCTTCATCAGTTTAACTTCCGTAGACATGGGTGTCTTAAGTGGTTTAGAGTCTTCTAGGCCAAATTTCTTAAGCATTTCCTTAATGTACTTAGATTGGTTAAAAAATATTCCGCCTTCTAATTCTTTTATTTGTAATCCTAGGAAGAAGTTTAGTTCACCTATCATACTCATCTCAAACTCATCATGCATGATTTTGGCAAATTCATCACACATTTCTTGACAAGTTGAGCCAAATATAATGTCATCGACATATATTTGAACAATGATAATATTTGGGTCACTTCTTTTAGTGAAGAGAGTGTTGTCTACCATTCCCATGGAATAATTATGTTTAACCAAGAATTCTTTTAGTCTATCATACCAAGCCTTTGGAGCTTGCTTAAGACCATATAAAGCTTTCTTTAGTTTATAAACATAATCAGGTTTTGCGAAGTCAATGAATCCTGGAGGTTGTGCCACATATACCTCCTCATTGATAAAACCATTAAGGAATGCACTCTTCACATCCATTTGGTATAGCTTAAAATCTAGGGCACATGCATAAGCTAAAAGGATTCTAACGGATTCTAATCTAGCTATGGGGGCATAGGTTTCGTCATAATCAATTCCTACTTGTTGATTATAACCTTGAGCGACTAACCTAGCTTTATTCCTAGTTACTATTCCATTCTCATCTAATTTATTCCTAAATACCCACTTAGTTCCTATTATGGTCACATTCCTAGGATTTGGAACTAGTTCCCAAACATCATTTGTTTTGAATTGATTTAATTCTTCTTGCATAGCCATAATCCAACTTTCATCCTTTAGGGCTTCATTTATATTCTTAGGTTCTATTGTTGACACAAAACAAAAGAAGTTATTTTTGTCTTGCGCTTGTGATCTAAGTGTTCTTTGATTTAGGTGGCCTATGATGTTGTCTAATGGGTGTGACTTAGATTCCTTAATATTTACAACCTCGTTTTCTTCTAAAGTTTCTACTTCAATATCATTGCCTAAGGGTTTTGTTTTACTAACCTCAATAGCTTCTTCCTCTATAACATCATCATCTTCTAAGGGTAATGTCTTAGGTGGTGGAGGAGTTTCATCAAAAGTTACATTTAGAGATTCTTCTACTTTCATGGTATGTTTATTTAGGACTATGTATGCTTTACTATTTTGCGAATATCCTAGAAAAATTCCTTCATATGACTTAGGGTCGAACTTAGTGAGATAATCCTTTGTATTAATAATAAAGCATTTACTTCCGAATACCTTAAAGTAGCCTATATTTGGTTTTCTACCTCTTAATAACTCATAAGGAGTTTTTCCTAGAATTCTTCTAATAGACACCCTATTAAGTATATATGTTGAAGTATCTACGGCATGACACCAAAATTTTTGTGGGATAGATTGCTCATTTAACATGGTTCTACTCATTTCTTGTAAAGAATATTTTTCCTTTCTACTACCCCATTTGATTGAGGAGTACGTGGAGCGGAAAAGTTGTGAGATATTCCATTCAAATCACAATATTTTCCGAATTGTACTTCGTTATCAAATTCCCTACCATGATCCGTCCTAATTGAGACAATAGAACATCCTAGCTTATTTTGTATCATTTTACTAAATGTCTAAAATTTTTCAAAGGCTTCGATTTTATCGCTTAGGAACCTAGTCCACATGTATCGTGAATAGTCATCTACTATAACTAAGGTGTAGCGGTTGCCACCATAGCTCCGCATCGTGGATGGACCGAAGAGGTCCATGTGAAGTAGTTCTAAGCATCAAGTAGTGGATACTATATTTTTAGCTTTATGACTCGCATGTGCTTGTTTTCCTATTTTACAAGCATCGCAAAAGTGTTGATTATATTTTAGACTAGGCAAGTTTCTGACTAGTTCCTTAGACACCAAAGATTGTATTTGTTGCATATTTTCGTGACCTAGTCTCCTATGCCACAAGGTGGAGTTTTCATCTAAAGTTTTTAGGCATATCCTATCTTCCAATTTATCTCCTAGTTTCATAACATATACGCCGCCTTTCCTAATTCCTCTACCTATGACTTTATCATCCTTAATAATTACACTATTCTTATCGGTAAAGGTAACCCTACACTTATTGTCACATATTTGATCTATACTAAGCAAGTTATATGTTAAGTTATCTACATGTTCAACATTTTCAATAGTTAGGGATTCTTGAGAAATCGTACCTTTGCCTATGATTTTTTCACGATGATCACTGCCAAAAATAACATTACCTCCATTGTATGCTTTGTATGTAGAGAATAACTTGCGATTCCCCGTCATGTGTCTTGAGCACCGGCCATCCTTTACCCATTCATCGGGCTCCAAATTAATTACTAGGCATATTTCATTTGATGCTTGAGCGACAAAACATTCTTGTTTAGTCTTTTTGTCTTCATCATCAAATCTTTTCCTTCGTGTTGTTTTCCTTTTGTCTTGTGCTCTTTGTCGCTTTTTAATGAGTCTTTTGAATTCTTTGACAGCGTTTGCATATTCTTCGTCTTCACTTTCGGAACTAGAATCGTCATCGTCATTGTCACTTGGTTCCTTCTTTGTTGTCATCTCTACATAATCTTCTTGTTCACTCTTGTCATGGGTCATGTTGTTTTCGACATCATTACCTTCACACAAAACATTTGAACTAGTAGCACTTGTACTTACTTCAACTAAATATTTATCTACTATACTTTCTTTTGCTACTAACTCATGTGCAAGTTTTTCTTTGGCTTGACATTCTTCTTGGTGATATTTTGAGAGACTTTTCCACATGTCGTTTGCCGTTTGACAAAAAAATATTCTTTCATACTCAACACTTGGTAGAGCTTTGTATATAATGAATTTTGCCAAGTTATTTTGTTTTTCAAAAATAGTATTTATTGATTGAATATCACCAATTGAAATGACATGCCAAAGATAATAGTCTATTGATTTCACATAACTTTCGAATCGATTTTTCCATTTAAGAAAACTTTCATTTTCAAGAAATGGTCGTTTGAAAACAATTTTCCCTTCTAAATATTTTTCCATTTCCATAGATCGATTTCAAGTTTTAAAATACAATATATTTTAAAAATCTTGTTTGACGTGGCTCTTGATACCAATTGTGGAAAACTAGAAGGGGGGGTTGAATAGTTTTACATCTTTTTAATTTACAAAAACTTTGGTTATGAAAACGTCGATTCCAATTTTATGTGATCTCAACTTGCAATTATAAACAACAAAGTATACTAATAAATATAATATGAAACATGCAAGTAAATAAGTAAGGAAATAAAGGTAGAAAGATAGCACCGTGAGACAAAGGATTTATAGTGGTTCGGCTACGAATCTACTCTTCGTCCTACTCCACTCCCCGAGCACCTAACTCGTGAGTTTTCTTCACTATGTCAACAAGCACCCTTATGGCGGAGAAAACCTTACACAACTTTTGCTTACACCAATTTATGACACTAAGCTAAATGTCGGGTTCTAATTGTAGCTAGAACCAATCTCACACCACTACACAACTTAGCACGACTTCTACACAACTTATACACACCACAACTTCTTCACTACTTCACACCACTTCACTACTTCAATACTTCTTCTTCTTTACACAACTTCTATTCATAACTAACACACCTAGATCTATCTAATTACAAGCACACCACACCTTCACAAATGATATACACAATGTACACTACTAATCTACAATACTTCTTTAACTTGATGTTGAAGGAGTATTCTTCTCTTGCACTTTGGATGAGGATGGATGAAGAAGGATTGAATCACTTAAAACAAGGATTAATAATCTTATGATCAAAGGGTTTTTAAAGATGTTTAGAGAGAATTGGATCTGAAAATTTTAGTGCAAAAGGTGAGGAAAAATACCTGGTTTGAGGTGGTATTTATAGGCAAAGAATTCTGACAATAGGAGCGTGTCGGCCCCCTTAAAATTAAGGGGGCCGCCCCTTATAATTAAGGGGGCCGCCCACCTGTAACGGCAGAATTCTTTGTCTTTTTCTGGGGAAAGTTTATTTGGTGAAAAACTAACTGATTTTAGTTAAAGATTTGAATTCATATATTTAGTATGATTTAAACATTTTCCTTTATTACCAAAAGTGTTTTTCAAAAATATATACTATGTTTATATTATTTAATAAACTTTGTAATAATTAATTAAATACCCCTTTGATCATGAAATGTATTAAGCACTTGTTTATTCATACCTTAAGTGATTTAGTTGGATAAAATGATATAAACTAACTTAATACTTATTTACGTAGTAATCTTACGTTTAATGTTTTTACATTTTGTGATCGTCAAAACGTAGAGATATCAAAAAATATAAATAACGTTTTCATGCATTATTTATATCAACATACAAGATGTGGAATGTTGTTCTGGAAGGTGACAAATTCCCTGTGGTTGTTGATGGGAAGGAGATACCCATCAAAAGCAAGGAAGATGAAGATCAAAGGAAGCTGGAGATCAAGACTCACAGTATTCTCATGATGGGAATACCTAATGAGTATCAGCTTGATTTTGAAGGCTGTGAAACTGCTAAGACTCTTATGGATGCTGTTGAGACAAGGTTTAGTGGCAATGATGCTACTAGAAAGTCAAGGAAGAATGTCTTAAAGCCTCAGTTTGAAAACTTCACTGCTTTAAGTGGAGAGAATCTTGATGGTACCTATAACAGACTTTAAAAGCTTATAAGCCACTTGAAGCTTGTGGGCTACACAGTTCCTGAAGAAGATATCAATCTCAAATTTCTCAGAAGCCTTGCACCAGAATGGAGCATGCATACTGTTGTGTGAAGAAACAAAGCTGATATTGACACAATAAGCTTGGATAATCTATGCAACAATTTGAAAGTATATGAATCTGAGATGAACATCTCATCTAGTTCATCTACTTCATCCTCTGCTGCTCAAAATATAGCTTTTGTGTCTTCTAAAACTTCTAACTCTTCAGACACTCACTCTGCTGCTTATGGTGTATCTGCTGCTAGCACTAGCAACTCTGCTGCTGGTTCAAACAACAGTGATACTATGAGTGATACTGCTATTTGTGCTTTCTTGGCTGATCTTACTACAGGTACTCAAGTTCTAAATCAGGATGCTGATCATATTGATCCTGATGCTCTTGAAGAGATTGATTTGAAGTGGCAAATGGCTATGTTAACCTTGAGAGAAAGAAAGTTCCTGAAAAGAACTGGCAAACAGCTTAAGTACAAGCCTCAGGGTAACATGGGATTTGACAAGTCATTGATGGACTGCTACAACTGCAATAGGAAGGGGCACTTTGCCAGGGAATGCAGAGCTCCAAAGAAGATTGTAGAGATTCCTAAGAAGACTGAAGATGAGTCAAAGCCTTCTACTGCTTTGGTGTCTTGTGATGGGTTAGGTGACTATGACTAGAGCGACATGGCTGGAGAAGAACCACATCAAGGTTTCATTGCTGAAGTAAAGACTCAAGGGCATAACTTTGCTCTTATGGCCTATGCTTCTTCATCATCTGGTTCTGACTCTGAGGGCAATCATCAAGATGATCTAAAGGACAAAGGAATTGTTGATAGTGGTTGCTCTGGACATATGACAGGAGACATATCCCAACTTGAGGATTTTGAGCCTATGGAGAATGGTGGATATGTTGCCTTTGGTAATGATGTCAAAGGAGGAAAGATTATAGGTACTGGTATAATCAAAACAGGAAATTTGGATTTTGAAAGAGTGTTCCTCGTGGATGGACTTAAGTTTAACCTCTTTAGTGTCTCACAGATGTGTGACAAAAGGAATTTTGTTCTTTTTACTGATACTGAATGTCTTATCCTTTCTCCTGACTTTATGTTTCCAGATGACAAATTTGTGCTACTAAGAGTCCCTAGATCTGATAACATATACAGTGATCATATAAAGAACATAGTTCCCAAAAGAGCTTTAACTTGTCTACTTGCAAAGGCCAATATTGATGAATCCAAATTATGGCACAGGAGACTTGGACATTTGAATTTCAAAACTATGAATAAATTGGTCAAAGGAAATCTTGTGAGAGGATTACCTTCAAAAGTTTTTGAAAATCTTGAAACCTGTGTCGCCTGTCAAAAGGGTAAACAACACAGAGTGTCTTTTAAGTCCAAAGTTGTTAACACCATTACCAAGCCTTTACATTTGCTTCATATGGATTTATTTGGACCTGTTTATGTGAATAGTCTGAATAGGAAGCAATATTGCCTAGTTGTCACAGATGATTTTAGCAGGTTTACATGGGTGTTCTTTCTAGCTTCTAAGGATGAAACCACTGAGATTCTAAAAGAATTCATCGCTAGAATAGAAAACCTAATAAATCATAAAGTTAAGATAATCAGATGTGATAATGGAACTGAATTTAAGAATTATGTTATGAATCAGTTCTGTGTGGGTAAGAGTATTTTAAGACAATACAGTGTTGCTAGAACTCCTCAACAAAATGGTGTAGCAGAAAGGAGAAATAGGACATTGATTGAGGCTGCTAGGACAATGTTGTCTAATTCTAAGTTACCTATACCTTTTTGGGGTGAAGCAGTGAACACTGCCTGCTTTGTGCAAAATAGGAGTAAGGTAGTTAAGCCTCGCAATAAGACCCCTTATGAATTATTCCATGGTAAAAAGCCAATGATAGCTTTCTTTAGACCATTTGGGTGTCCTATTACAATCTTAAATACCAAAGACCAGTTAGGCAAGTTTGATGAGAAGGCTGATGAAGGTTATTTTGTTGGATACTCCATAAATAGTAAAGCTTTCAGGGTATACAACAAAAGAACCAAATTTATAGAGGAGAATTTGCATATTAAGTTTGATGAGAATAAACCTAATACTACAAAGAGAGAACCTGAGTGGCTGTTCAATATTGATATGCTAACCAAAACCAAGAATTATGGGTATGATGCTCAACTTGCTCTAAGTGGAGTGAGTGAGGGAGACAATTTGAGTAGGTGATGAAGCTGGTTGGTCCAAGTTGCGTTGAGCAAGATGCATGACAAGAAGAGCACTTAGCTCATGAGCTTCTTTGGGCTCTTCAACGAACTTTTTATGTTCGGAGGAAGGTGATGATGGTGGAGTGTTGTTGTTATGGATGATTGGTCATGTAACATGGGAATAGCATGTGTGTTGGTAGGAGGTGGTGGTGATACTCTTGGTGGTGGAGATATGAATGGATGAGGATGAAGGTATGGAATTAGAGGATGTTTTATTAGTGGAGGATGTTTTGGATGGTGGATTGGTAGTTTGACCAAAATGTGAGGTGTTAGGAATGAGATTGGGATTGTTGTTTTGTGATTTAGCATGCTCTTCATATGAATTATATGGGTGAGATGAAAGTGTATTTTTGGGTGTAAGGATGGAAACAAATGTGGATGGAGTAATTGTGTGAGGATGAGTGAAGTAAGCAATTTGAGTATGGAGAGGAAGGTGTGTGATGCAAATTGCGTTGTGCAAGGTGCATAGTATTGAGATCACAAAGATCATAGAGTTGGTCAAGTTCTTCACGAAACTTCAAGGTTTCCAAGGAGGATGATGATGAAGGAATTTGGTGTTGGATTGGCTAGACAAGATGTGTTTGTGTATTTGGGAAAGTGGAGAATCAAAATATGGTGATGAGTATCAAGTGGTGTGATTAGTGATAGTAAATGAGCGATGTTCATGAAAGGAATTTCTTGGTAGGAGGGTGTTTTAGATGGTGCATTAGGTGCACTAGGAGATGATATTTGAGGTTGAGATGAGTAAAGGTTATGAGGTTTGATTTTAGGCAAGTCCATCTCTTTTAGGCGACTATGCATGTATTATCTTAATGAAGTATGCATGAAAAGTATATAGGTAGGCAAATTAGCATGTAATATAATCACAACTAAGCATGCATGCAAAACCAATAAGGCAATAAAGCAAATAAGCAAGTCATTCTACCTAAAACAAATATCTTAGTGTAAGGCGAAAGGCAACTAGTGAGTGATAAACTAGTGATGGAACAAATGTGAAAGTGTAATTCTTGATTTTGTTTTAGTGTGTGCCTATATGAAACAAATACGTAGTTAAGATCGTTTCGACTCCTATAAAAGAAAAAACAAATTTCTAAGAAACGATCATTGATCTCCTTGATTTATCTTTGCTCACTTCTAAGTGTCATATATATGTATATATTGGATTATATATATATATATATATATATATATATATATATATATATATATATATATATATATATATATATATATATATATATATAACGAAAGTGAGACTATTATACATGATTTGAGACAAAAACATTTTTATCATTATTCAACAATTAGCTTTCCTAAACGTCAGAATGATTTTAAAATGAATTGAGGTTTCCTTTGAGAATATATTTATGCAAAACAAAATATCTCAATTCCTGATTTTTATGCAAAACAGAATCCTAGACTCAGACTTGAGGAGAATGAAAAGAAAGCTTAAAGTTTTAAAGCTCAGATGGCCAGCCCCCTTAAAGTGAGGCCGGTCACCTTAATTTTAAGGGGGCCGCCCTTATAAATTTAAGGGGCAGCCCATCTGACAAAAAAAATTTTAGAACCTTGAAATTTCAGAAAGTTTCAAACATTTAAGAAAATTCAATCAATTTGTTCCATCATTCCTAATCCTAAACGCAAGTGGTTAAATAATTCACACTTAAGGGGTTTAGTAAATATATCGGCAATGTTATCTTCCGAAGCCACCTTCTCTATTGTTATATTTCCTTTTTGTATATTATCC
>LBNU01008694.1:118338-135259 GCA_014162995.1 Artemisia annua | reverse complement strand
TAAATGACCCCTAGCTCATATTTTGATTGGAATAAAAGCGCATTTGCTTGAGGACAAACAAATCTCAAGTGTAAGGGTATTTGATGAAGCGAAAAGTGTTACGCTTTTAGAGGGTCATTTAAGCCCTAATCCGTAATTATTTGATCAAATATTGCCCTAAATCATTCCTTTTATCATTTTAGGTACTTTGGAGAGGAATTCTGGAAAATGAAGCATTTTGGACGTTTTTGGAGCATAAAAGTGAAGAAAACGACAAAGTCTCAAAATATGCTGGAAACAGTACCTGACAGCGTCACGCTCTATCAAGTGATGGCGTCACGCTTTGACAAGACGAAGGATGATTTTTACGCCAGACGCCCCAGAAAGATTTGAAGATTTAAAGGGTGACGGCGTCACGCTTTGTGACGCCTAGGCCGTCTCTTTATGTGGTAAAGGGAGACGGCCTGGAAAGAATTATAAGGGGACGGCGTCAGGAGTGGATCTAAGCAATCCGAATTATAGTTTGGCGGCGAGGTGACAGCGTCACGACTCAAAAGGTGATGCCGTCACGATGTAAAATCTATATATACTTTTCTAATTTTCATTCATTAGTGTGCAACTTTTGGGAAAAACCCTAGCTCGTATTTTACAGTATTTTTAAGGGTTTTTCACCCTTGAAACCTTGATGCTTAATTAAAGATAAGTCTTCTTCCAAATCAATCAATATGTCTATATGTTGTTTGATTATATCTTACGCTTGTCTTTCAATTAACATGCTAGGCTAGGTCTTTATTGTGTTTGCTTAGATCTAATGAAACCTAGCTATTGATTATATGTTGTTGGTTTGCTTGTGATTATTGTGGTTGGGTGAAGTCGATGTTAGGCTTAAGAAAACTGGCTAACCTCCTATACGGTAACTTGCTTAAACGTCTTAAGAAACATGAATCGGATGTGTACTACGATTATTTGGTTGTATTTAATGCATGAGCGAATTCTAATGATCCCATGTTAGGAGGTTTAAGTCGGCTCGACATAGGAGTGAAGTAGGAGCTTATAGAGTTAGGGAAGATCGTACACGGCCCTACGAATGGTTTAAAGGAATACAACCCGTCATCTACATAATCACAACAAACCAATTAACATATAAAAGATAGCTAGGGAGTAAGGAAATCTAAGTAAACACATATTTCTCATATCTAAGTTTCACAACCACTTTAATTTTCTTGTTATTTAATTTTATTTGCAAAAGTAGATATTTGGGTTAGTTGGCTAGCAACTAATTCCGCCCACTCCTTCCAAAACCGAGATTTTTACTTGCTTTCATAAAATATAAAAATACAAAAAGAATCATCCCTCAACCCTTAGACCTAATTAGAGTAGCTTTTCAAGCCTAACGACACTATTCCCCGAGAGAACGATCAATCCCCCGGTACTTGCCACTTCACTATACTACATCGGTCAGGTACACTGCCTGGTGGGGGTTGTAAGCTTCTCAAGATCCCTTGAGAGGTAAAACCTAAGTGCAAAGGTTTCAAAACCCACGCATCAGTTATCACCAAATTACCACCTCCAACTAACGTTAAAGCCGTTAGAAGTTTTTTAGGACTTGCCGGTTTCTACCGACGTTTCATCAAGGATTTTTCCAAAATATCTCGTCCTATGACAAAACTTCCTGAAAAAGATTATGTTTTGATTTCAATGCGGATTGCATTAAAGCTTTCGAAACACTAAAGATTCTGTTAGGACCTAAGTTTATCAACGTTTAATCAAGTCTCGGTTATTTCAGTATTTGTAATAGGTTGCTAGAATACTTAACTTATCTTGTAAACGTGTAAAGTCCATTACACGTCCAATGGGCCTTAAGCCCACACGTTTAAGAAAGGAAGGAATAGGGAAGTGTTGCCCTAGCTCCTCTCCTATAAATAGGACACTCATGTAATCCTATTTCTTGTTGGTTATTTCATTTACATAAGGAAACTCTTGCAATTTAATTCTTCATATTTGATCTAATCAACCAAACTCTATTTCTCATCTTATTTCTATCAAATCATTATGTCACACCCTGAATTTACCTGTTATATGGCAGCGGAAATGAATACCTGGGTGTAACTATCATGGCATCTCATACAAGGTTATATTGAACGACCTAAAGTGTCGTTTTGAAAATACATCGTTTGATCATTAAAACATCAAAGTTTACAAAATAGGTCCCATAATGGTGTTACAAGTTCATGAAAACTAGTTCAACTTGAGCAAACGTTACATAAGTGCATAAAATGAAAGGTAAGACGCGTCGACTCCTCAACTCCATGATGGTCCATATGCAGGTCACATGTTGTTATCTTAGTTACATGAAAATACATTGCTAAAACGGTCAACAATAATGTTGGTGAGAAATCATATGTTTATGAAAATGAATGTTGTACGATAACCATAAATATAAGTGAATGACGAACTGTCACAAAATTGAATAACGAACTGTCACATAATTAATAAAAGTGTATATTATCTCTTAAGCTCATGACCCCGAAGCTAGACTGTATGTAATGCCCCTCCAGAGTGTTTTGCCAGACACTCTAACAATGATCAAATGAAATGCATCCGTTTGACTGTTGGTAACCCCAACACGGATGGAGGCGTCACCCTCAATAGATCTATCCACTCACTATCGCTTAAACAATTAACGGTTCATGATAATAGGGGGGACTTAAAACATGGCAATGTGGTAACTTAAGTAATGTATATGGATTTGATACTTAGGCTCGTATGAAAAATGGTGCAATGTATTCTCCCCCGTGGGATTTGAAATCAATAATGAAATGTAAACGGGGCTATGAAAACTCACCTCAAGTGATGGTACAATATGTAGTGTATGAACTGAAGTGATGAGGTGCAACTCCTAGCCGCAACCTAAAATGAATGCATGTAATCTAATTTAGATTATGAAATGAATTCGTGTATGCACTTGCACTTATAATCTATACCACTCGTATTGTATCAAAATATGAATAATCGTCGAAAATATAATTTATATTATCGTATTAAGTCATAATGTATTTCACATGTTCATATGGTGTAATGATGTTGTACGATAGTTATTTGGTGATAAATAGTGAAAATATAAGTTTTCGCCGTAAAGTATGACACTTGACAATTTCTGAAAACGGCTAAAAATGGCCTCGGAAAACTAGTTGTAAATCAGTGAATATTGAGAGTTAGGAAACAAAATTGGTATTTCTGGAAAGCTTAGCACCAAGCCTAAATATGTTCAGGAGTGAAGTTTTGCTCAAAGTGTCTAGATTTCAAGATAAATGGTCGAAAAGTATGATGTTTTAGGCTAAAACTGCCATTTCTGGACAGTTTTTGTGAATGTTTAGATGACTGTAGATTACTCATTTTAAGTCCAAATGACAAACGGCTTTTTGATTTGAAAACTAGGCCAGGTACTCTAACTTTTGTTCCTTGGAGTCCAAATTCCAGAACTGAGTCAATTGATGGGAAAATGGCTCTCAACATGGGTGTTTACAAGGTTTCTGGGTATACTTAGAAATATTTTTAAGTAATAGTGCTGGTAGAATTTTAGTGAATTAATATTCTTTGAAAAATCGTAACTTATTCATTATAAGGCCGTTTCTCAAGTTCTTTATATCTCCGAAAAGGTAAAAAGGTGAACTAACATATTTTCAATAGTTTGGTAAGTTTTGACATGGTCTAAGACTCGTTTTTGGTCAAACAAATTCGTACATCAGCAACTATTTTTCCGGAAAATATATAAGGCTAGTGTAATTTTGTTTTTGGCATATCTCCTTCGTTATAAGTCCGTTTTTAGCGATTCAAATGGCCATAGTTTCGTCTAAGAATGTATTTTCTATATCTTGGGTCCAAAATTAACCAAAACTCACTGAGTTTACCCAATTTTGAAATTAAGGACAGTAGGTTTATATAAAGTTCCAAAAATAGTTTTTCCTAGTTTGTACTTGTCCAAATCCACTACTAACCATATCAACTCATCCCTTAATCTACCATACACCTTCTTAGGGTGTCATGGGTTCCCTAACATCATCTTTCAACCATTTCTCCAAAGGTTCTCAAGTAATCCATTTTACACATAAAAATGATGTAAACTTAGGTTTTGTGGTATAGACTTTTATATGCAAGTACAAAAACAACAAAAATACATAAACCTTGTAAGGAAATTTTGGTAGAACTTGTGAAAATAAAGTGATGAACTTACTTGGAAGGTTACTAATTTTAGGAAGAAAACCTTACTAATCCATAGGTTTATATTTCAAAACCTTGTAATGGATGATAATTACTACTTGTAAATATTGTTGTTCTTCAAAAATTTCTTGTTCTTCTTTATGTTGAGTTGGGAACGAGCAAAGACAAGAGGAAGGAAGGAGAAAAATCTTCTTGATCACCTTTTTTTCTTACATGCTAGTTATGAGAAATATTTTTGGTAGTAGTGGTTATGTTGGGGTGTTTAGAAGACACCATGTGTCCCTAGACACACATGGGCCGGCCACCTCACAAGAGGTGGGAGAGTGGTCACAATTTTGTACAATGTTGATTTTACGGGGTACCGTTTAGTGCATAGTTTTGGTATTTTAGTGTTATCGGGTACCGGGTTAATTAAAAATAAAATATAACGGGACAATACGGGATATAATAAAGTTATAAAAATTATAAAAATATAATTTTCGTAAACATTAGGTATTTTGGTAGTTATCACTTTGTTAATACAATTTATTATATATATATATAAGTTCAAGTAAGTGTTTATTATTTGGTTGTCCACCAAAATAAATATTATATAGTTTTATAACCTTAGTGGAAAAATAACTAATATAATAATATATTAGTGCCCTAGTGGAATTTGTTTGGTACATTAGGTTGAAAACTAATAACATGTCTTATTATTTATATACAAATAAATAAATAAGTGTAACTTGAAATTATATATTCTACGAGTGGGATAGAATGCAAATGATGTCGTGATGAAATGTAGACTAACCCTAGTCTATGAAATGTATGATGAATGATAATGTGACTTAACCTACCCGGTTTCGTCAAATGAATATCCGTAAACCCTGTTTACGTGAAATGTTGAATTGAAATTCAATGAAGAGGAAATGTCGGGACTTAGAAAATTTGACCTGAAATTGAGAATTGTGACATTCTTCCCTCCTAACAGGAATCCAGTCCCTGGATTCAGTTCATGTTAGTCTCTGAAGTGGTA
Source organism: Artemisia annua (assembly GCA_014162995.1). Classification (NCBI taxonomy): domain Eukaryota; kingdom Viridiplantae; phylum Streptophyta; class Magnoliopsida; order Asterales; family Asteraceae; genus Artemisia; species Artemisia annua. The sequence goes on along the minus strand of LBNU01008694.1, from coordinate 130,041 downwards.
TTGGTAAAATAATGTGGATAATTGAGTCGCTTTTGGTCTTCCCGTACCCAAGTATACTCGGGACTTCTTCGGGAATTCCCGTGAATTTTCATGATAGAATTTGACTTTGTTTCAACTGCTTGACCTCACGGTCCATGATTTTTGCTGGCTTATACGGTGCTGAGTACGTCCTATAGTGCTCAGATAGTTCTTTTTAAGGTTTGTTGATCTGAGGATTGTAGAGCATGTGTATCCGATTGGAAAGAGAATATTTTAAAGGAATTGCTAGAAGTTTGAGGAGGTTCATCTATCCTTTCATCGTTTTCTTATGTTATGGAATATTGCTCGGAGATGGAAAGTCTCTCCTAGAGAAATCAATGGAAATATCCAACTTAATGGCTGAATGAGTGACAAGCGGTGTACGTATCCAAAGAGGGTTTGTCGAAAGGGATGTTCATGAAAAATTCTATTTGTTTACAAGTATTTTGAATGAAAATTGTTATTAGTAATTCTTGAAAATGTGACTATTTCCTTCATGGCATAATCCTTCCTGAATTATACATAGGTGATCAGGCTATGTATACTTAAGGACAAATGATGCGATGCTTGATTTAGTCAAATGGCGTTAGTTTTCTCAAAAGTTTTAGATGGTGTTCAACTTGTTGTTTTGAAAAATGGTATGCCAGGTAATTCTTTTCAGGGTATCATGAAAATTGTTTCGTGTAATGGTAGTAATCGCTTGATAACAATAATAGAAAAATCAATTTATTGGGTGGTGACAAAATACCTTGGAAAAAATTCGTTAAATGGTTCATTGGATACGTGGGTGAATCTTAAGGAATGGTAATAGTCTACTAATCCGTCAAGAATGAAATCGGCCTAATCCTTGCTAAGACAATGGCATAATGTTGCGAAATGATTGAAAATTGAGCAATTGGAATAGAAAATGGAATAAACGAAGGTTATGATTATCGCGGAGATATTATATTGGATGGGAAAAGTGCTTATTACAACCATATTATGTCAACGTACATACGAAAAGTAAAAAAGAAAAATACAATACAATCCTAAAGGGCTTGAACTACGGTTTATATAATAAAACAGGAACTCCTTCTGTTTAAGCATTGATATCATCCTTGATGTTGCCAATGTCCTGACGAGCTTCGCACTTCAACGAACTCTTCTACCATTTCTGGTTTCTCAACTCCGGACATCCATTCTTGAGGTGTCCAATTACTCCACACTCATGGCAGGTTACCGTGACTTTCTGATGCTTTGCGAGTGTGGGAGCCTTGCAATACTTGGCTTTGTGTCCGACTTTTTGGCAGTTCCCACATTGAGTGGGGCAAGGTCCTTTGTGATGAAACTGACACTTGTTGCACTTGGGTAAAGTACCTGCATATCCTTTCTTTTGGCTTGGCCCAGCAGCAGAGGTCTCTATCACTTCTTGTATCTTATGCGGTTGTTGGGTAGTATTAGCATCCTGATTGTCGACCCACTTTCTCTTGTTGTGGTTGTTGTTCCATTTTTGTTTGTTGTCACTATTGTTTCCTAAGGCCTTGGTGTGAGCTATGTATTCTTTTGCCTCGATCGCCATTATGATAGCTTTAGACATGGTATCGGGTTCCAATGAGATTACCAATATACGAATTTTAGGGGAAAGTCCCCCAATATACCTTTCAAGTTTCTTGCTTTCCGGTTCATCCATTGCAGGGCCTAGTCGTGCTAATTCATAAAAATGAGTAGTGTACTTGTCAACATCATCTCCTACCATGGTAAAGTTGAGGGTTTCCTTTTCCATTGCTCGTAATTCGCTTCTTACACAAAATGTTAAACTCATCATCCTTTTTAGTTTCTCCCAAGGGTGCGAGTAAGCAGCATCGACCCCTGCTATCTGAACATATTTGGTCCACCATTCCTGGGCATGATTCCGAAAAGTGCAAGTGGCGAACTTAACCTTGTCTTCCTTACGGCAGTCGCCACATCAAAATATTGTTTCTATTTCTTCGAACCATATGAGAAATTCCTTCGTGTCTATAGTTCCGCCAAAGGAGGGGGATTGTAACCCATAAATTCCACGTGAGTAAGATTCTTGGTAATGATTTTTCCAACAGCGGCTTGCGTCATACCTACACACAACCATGACATGCATAAGTGAAGTGAAACTTGCGACAAAGTGAAATCACAAAATGTCGTAAATATAATCACAACACATGAATATAATACATGAAAATTTCGGTCTATAATATTTCACATAAAAAAATGGATAAACTGTAGGTTTTGTGGTATAGACTTTAATATGCAATAAAAAAAACAAACAAAAATACTATAAACCCTGTAAGAATTTGGTAGAAACTTGTGAAAAAAATGATGAACTTAACTTGAAGGTTACTAATTTTAGGAGAAAACCTTACTAACTCCATAGGTATATTTCAAAACGTGTAATGGATGATAATACTACTTGTAAAATTGTTGTTCTTCAAAAATTTCTTTCCTTCTTTATGTTAGTTGGGAACGAGCAAAGACAAGAGGAAGGGAAGAGAAAAATCTTTCTTGATCACCTTTTTTTTCTTACAATGCCTAGTTATGAGAAATATTTTTGGTAATAGTGGTTATGTTGGGGTGTTTAAGAAGACACCATGTCCCTAGACACACATGGCCGGCCACCTCCACAAGAGTGGGAGAGTGGTCACAATTGGTAACAATGTTTTTTAACGGGTACCGATACTAGGAATAGTTTTGGTATTTTGCGGTATCGGTACCGTGTGAAATAAAATAAAATATGACAGGAGACAATTACGGGAATAATAAAATAAAAATTATAAAGTAGTAATTTTCGTAAACATTAGTAAAATTGGTAGTTACATTTGTTAATCCACAATGTATATTATAGTAATATAGAATATATAAATAAATACAGTCAAGTAAGATTATTATTGGTTGTCCAACAAATATAAATATATATAGTTTTATAACTTAGTGAATATAATATAATAATAATATTAGGTGCAGTGAATTTGTTATACATTAGGGAAAAAACTAATAACGAGATCCTTATTATGTATATAAACAAATAAAAATAATGTAACTAGAAATTATAAAGAAATACTAGACGAGTTTTCTCAAGTTCTTTATATCTCCGAAAAGGTAAAAAGGTGAACTAACATATTTTCAATAGTTTGGTAAGTTTTGACAAGGTCTAAGACTCGTTTTTGGTCAAACAAATTCGTACATCAGCACCTATTTTTTCCGGAAAATATATAAGTAATCCATTTTACACATAAAAATGATGTAAACTTAGGTTTTGTGGTATAGACTTTTATATGCAAGTAAAAAAACAACAAAAATACATAAACCTTGTAAGGAAATTTTGGTAGAACTTGTGAAAATAAAGTGATGAACTTACTTGGAAGGTTACTAATTTTAGGAAGAAAACCTTACTAATCCATAGGTTTATATTTCAAAACCTTGTAATGGATGATAATTACTACTTGTAAATATTGTTGTTCTTCAAAAATTTCTTGTTCTTCTTTATGTTGAGTTGGGAACGAGCAAAGACAAGAGGAAGGAAGGAGAAAAATCTTCTTGATCACCTTTTTTTCTTACATGCTAGTTATGAGAAATATTTTTGGTAATAGTGGTTATGTTGGGGTGTTTAGAAGACACCATGTGTCCCTAGACACACATGGGCCGGCCACCTCACAAGAGGTGGGAGAGTGGTCACAATTTTGTACAATGTTGATTTTACGGGGTACCGTTTAGTGCATAGTTTTGGTATTTTAGCGTTATCGGGTACCGGGTTAATTAAAAATAAAATATAACGGGACAATACGGGATATAATAAAGTTATAAAAATTATAAAAATATAATTTTCGTAAACATTAGGTATTTTGGTAGTTATCACTTTGTTAATACAATTTATTATATATATATATATATATATATAAGTTCAAGTAAGTGTTTATTATTTGGTTGTCCACCAAAATAAATATTATATAGTTTTATAACCTTAGTGGAAAAATAACTAATATAATAATATATTAGTGCCCTAGTGGAATTTGTTTGGTACATTAGGTTGAAAACTAATAACATGTCTTATTATTTATATACAAATAAATAAATAAGTGTAACTTGAAATTATATATTCTACGAGTGGGATAGAATGCAAATGATGTCGTGATGAAATGTAGACTAACCCTAGTCTATGAAATGTATGATGAATGATAATGTGACTTAAGCTACCCGGTTTCGTCAAATGAATATCCGTAAACCCTGTTTACGTGAAATGTTGAATTGAAATTCTGTGAATAGGAAATGTCGGGACTTAGAAAATTTGACCTGAAATTGAGAATTGTGACACATTACTTGTGTTTACAATATGGTGACCTAACAAGTGGTATCAATCGCTAAAAGAAGGTGTATTTTTTTGTTTTCTGTAGCCAACGAACCAAAACCACCTTTTTTACTCGTTATTTTTTGATAAAGCTTGTTACTTTCTTGTTTGTTTCGTGTTTTTATCACATCTTTTTCATCAAAACTTGTGCTACAAACTCAAACAACCAACAAAGTTTCAAAATTTCTCAAAAAATTTAGATTCGTACTTTTGTAAAATTTTTCGAAAATTTTCAAATTTTTAAAAAAAGTTGTTAAAGTTTGCAATTTTCTTTAAGATTTCATCATTTTAAGGTTAGTTGTACAAGAATCTTGGATTAAAAACGTGTTTTTGGCTTGCTTTTTACAAAAACAAAAATTTGCCTAGTTTTGACAAGTTTTCGAAATCTTTGGACCCTAAACTTTCGAGATCTTTGCTCTTTGCTCCTAAGGTGTTTCCGTTGCTTACTCAGTGCTTTTCTCTCTTGTATAAGAAAGAAAACACTTCGACTCGTTGGATATTATCGAGCTTGTATAATCTCGATAATTTTTGGTATATTTTTCGAAAACTTGTACAAGTTTTGAGATCTTTCCCAACTTTTCGAAATCTTCTGATTTTCGAGAACTTTGGATATTTTTCGAAATCTTTTCACAATTTTTCGAGATCTTTGCTAAAATCACAAACCTCAAAGATTTCGAAAATCCTTAAAGTTTTCTCGATAATTTTGTTTTTTCGAGAACTTTGAAAGTTTATCGAGAACTTTGGTTATTTATCGAGATCTTTTGGACTTTGACTGCTTTTCGAGATATTCTTCAACAAAGTTTCGAGAACACACTTGGGAAGTTTTTCAAGGCTTGGCATAACACTTATACCTTCTACAAGATCCATTTACACACAAGTCTTTCATCATGTCTCAACCACCGTACTACAACTTTCATCATCAGCAACCCTATCATCAAACACAATTGTTTCGTCAACAACAACAACAATATCAACAACAACAACCTCAACAATCATATCCATATAATCAAATGGTCTCTCAACAACATGTCATGATGCATCAACATCAACAACTGCCTCAACCTCCACCATTTCCAATGCAACAAATCACTCAACCGTCGAAACAAACTCATTGGTTTGACCAAATGTGTGAAGTCATCACTACTCAACAATCAAGACATGAAGCAGGTTCACTTGACACACCACCTATGCTCACACCCGGTAATTATGTTCAGTGGTCAAGTCGATTCCTAAGATTTCTTGAACTCAAGAAACCACATGGCAAATACATGAGACAAGTTATCAATGAAGGTCCATTTGTAACACCGACTAACCTTGTCCCTGGTGATCCTAATGCTAATCCACCCATACCGGAATCATACAGACCCCTTACTGATGCTCAACTTACTGCTGAACAAGTACTTCACAAAGAAGCTGATGAATATGCCATGATTTACATTCTGCAAGGCATACCTAATCCGATCTTTCGCAGTGTTGATGCTCAGAAAACTGCTAAGGCAATGTGGGAACATGTTCATCTCCTAATGGAAGGAACTCAGTTGAATCAGGAGGACATGGAGTCAAAACTTTACATGGAATACACACATTTCATGATTGAGCCAATGGAATCACTTGAGTCATACTATCACCGCTTCACTAACATCATTAATGACCTCGATAGACACAACATCATCTTACCAAAGATTGCTGTCAACACGAAGTTCTTAGGATGTCTTGGTCCTGATTGGCAGAAGTATGTGACATTTGTTCGACAAGCCCGAAACCTTCATGAAACACCATATGGTTTGTTGTATGACTATCTGAAACATCATCAACATGAAGTTGACAATGATCGCGCTCTCAGAGGAAACTACTCACAGCCCCCACCTACAAACTCTTTGGCGCTTGTTGCTCAATCACATGTTCCGGCTCCACCATTACAACACAATGTTTATCATCCAGAACAGGCTTATCACAACAACCCATCTCCGTATTCATCTTATGATTCTTCATCGCACCCTCCTGCAAATCAATTTGCATCATATGACAACAATGACACCTTGTCTACACCACTCACTGCTAATGATGACGATGATGATGAGGACTTCAACAGTCTCAACCAAGGAATTGCACTCATTGCTCGGGCTTTCAGCAAATTCTCAAACAAGTCCAACAATCGTCTTCGTTCATCTTCAAATACAAGGAATCAAGCTGTCATTCACGATGGTCGCGTTGAGATTCAGAATCGCAACAGTAGCAGATTTGGATCGGGTGGTAATATGGGTAACTCTAATTCTGGACAACGGTTTAACAACAATGGAGGATTCAGGAACAATGGTGGTGTCCCTCAGAGAAAGGCAGAGATTGTTGACACAGGGAATACTGAATCGGGGAATACAGTCATCAGATGCTATAACTGCAATGGAATAGGTCACTTGGCAACTGCATGTCCATCACCAAGAACTCAAGGAAGTAAGTATCACAAACAGGCATTACTCCTTGCTCTCAAAGATGAAGCCCGCAGCAACACGAATGCAAATGACAACAGCTTCATGGCTAATGCACATTCTGATGATGACATGGAAGATTTGGAAGCTGCTGTTATGCTGATGGCCAACATGCATGAACTCCACATAAGTGACTCAGGCCCAGTTTATGACACTGATGGTCTTTCTCAGGTAACTGATCTTAACTCATGCCTCATACATGAAATTGCCTCCCCATCTGCATCTGAATCTTACAAGGAACAAGAAGTTCAAAATGATTCATTGTTATCTACACACACGAATACTCAAATGGACACAAAGGTTATATTTGATGATTTTCAAATTAACCCGGTTGTCACATTTGATGATTCGGATACTGAAACTGTCAATGATAACAATGCTCACGTTGAACATTTTGATCCTTCGTCTGGTCCAGATTCAGAAATTCAGTCCCTTCTTATGACTAGTCAATCTCAAAACATTAAATGTCAAGAGCTTAATGCTAGATTGAAAGAGAAAAATGCATCATTAACTAGGGATATTGAGTGCTATAAATTTCAACTGTCAAACGCGGAAAAACTGATTCAACGGGAAAAAGGCTTTGAAGCTGCTTTTCTAAAATCTTCTCGTCACGAAAAAGAGTTAGAACACCAAATTGCTAAAATTATGGAGTCTAAAAATGACTTAGCTTCTGAACTGGAAAAACAAGCGTTTGAACACAAAAAACAAATTGCACAACTTGAAGCAATAATTTTAAAAACCAAAACGGAGTTGTCAAATTGTCAAGCTGAGTTCACGGAACATAAACAAAAAACAAGAAAGAAAGTTAAGTCATACGTTGATGAGATTGTTGAATTGGAACACAAGCTTAAAGAATTTCAAAATGTTGTGTATAAAACTGGTAATTCAGTGACTACTATTCAAAAGTTTTCAGTAACTCGAACAAACAATGGTCACGGCTTTGCAATTGGAAGTGATTCACCATGTTTTTTACGTGTAGCACTCAATGAGATTCCAAAGTTATATAGTGCAGATCATCTCTTTGACGATACTGTTGTTCGTACTGTTGTATATGATTGTGAAGAGGAATATGAAATTGAAGAAGAGAGTCGATCAAAAATGGAAAATGTGACATACAATAAACCTTTTGATTACTCTAAAATGCCTCCTATTACTGATATTTTCACACCGCAAAAAGAGAAATCTGAACAACCATGGTACATAATCAAACCTCAAGAAGTTACTTCTCATGTAGCTCCTGCTAAACCAGTGGTGCAAATAAATGGTCCTTTACCAAATGATAACAAACTTCAAAATCTTCCTACACGTTGTCGTATACTTAAGTATTTCGACACGTTCATGGATAACATTGAACAATTAGATGAAGCCATTGAACGCAACTCTAAAATAACGGTTTTTACTATTACTACTCCTCATGAGAGAGAAAAACGAGAAGTGTTTCAAAAACAGTTTTTACCAATTGCACGACATTTGCGTCATTGTGCTCGCCACTGGGAACAGGAACTTCAAAAAGAAGTCTCATCTATGATGAATGTGTTTCAAGAAACTGAACAAGCGATTTTAAATCAAAAACGTCAAAATCAATTTTTACAAAAAGATGTTGATCGACTCTTGGAACATGTTCTTAGTGCTGATATAATTTCTGTGATTATGAATTCTCTTTATGAATCTGGTACTTCGATGCTTGTTGATGATCAGTGTGATGATATTGAGTTGTTGTCTAAACAAATTGAGACATTAAAAGAAGAAAATGTGAATCTCCAAAAACACAACGATGATGTGCAAAACAAACTTTCTAATGAGATCTTTCAACTCAACAAAAAGCTTGAATGGTGTCAAAATCAAAGTCTTGATTTCGAACTAAAAATGCAAAGTCTTAACACTTCCACAGCCTTTCAAAAAGAAAATGAGGAATTAAAAAGTCAAATTTCAAAATATAAAAAGGAAATTGCAGAATTGGAAGAAGTTACAGACTATTGGCAAAAGAGTCGAGATAACTATCTCTATTCAAACGGAAAGCTCGAAAGTGAAATTCAAGATAAAAAGCACATTATCATTGAGTTGAAAGAGAAAATACGTGAACTTGAAAAAGGAAAATCTGTCAACACAAAAGTAGTTGCACCAGGAATGTACTCATTAGACATAACAACTGTAGCACAACACACTAAGAAGTCTAATTTGGATCCTTCCACTTCTACAGGAATAGTTGCCACTCATAGCGTTAGCAGATCCAAGCGTAAATGTATGAAAAAGAAGAATAGGATTTTGCAACGTAGAAGAGAGACACTAGAAGACTTTGAAGTAGAAGAACACCCTAGGACTTTGAATAATACTCATCTTGCACTAGATTTAGATTCTGATTTAGCAAATTGTAATCCTAATCGTTGTGTAACGAATGATGAACCTTTAAATGCTTTGAATGTTAATGCTTCATGTGTGTTTTTTCATAAGAGTATGTTATCTGGTGATCATTCTAAATGTGTTGCGAATTCTCTTTTATCTCGTTTTAAGAAACGTACATCAGGCAGGAAATCTAGGCCCACTAATCTTTCAAAATCTGTGCTAGGACTTATGCCTTGTGTAGTTTCTAAGAATGATGTAGTCCACCCACTAGTTGCGAACAATAACCCTAGGAACATGCCATCACTTAGCGAATTCACTATAAAAAAGGCTAAATCTAGTTGGAATTGGCAACGTTGGTTACAAAGAACACATAACTTTAAATGGATTCCTAAAATTGTTAATATGTGTGCTTCTAACCCAACGGAACCCACAACTTCTTCGGGTTCCACCCTTACCATTGTACCATCGTCGTCTCTTTTATGTGATGCAGGTGGTGCAAATTGTTCTCTGGATTGTTGATAGCGGATGCTCCCGACACATGACAGGTAATCTCAAAATGTTAAGAAACTTTGTCTCAAAGTTCATTGGTACTGTTAGATTCGGGAATGATCATTTCGCTGAAATTATGGGATATGGGGACTATGTCAGTGGGAATATCGAAATTAGTCGTGTTTATTATGTTGAAGGCCTCGGTCACAATCTATTTTCAGTCGGTCAATTTTGTGATGGTGATCTGGAAGTTGCATTCAGGGAGAAAACATGCTTTGTTCGTGATCTACAAGGAAATGATCTGATGTCCGGCACACGTGGAAACAGTCTTTATACAATTTCAATGTCCGACATGACCGCTTCCTCTCCCATTTGTCTACTTTCAAAGGCTGAATCAACAAAATCCTGGTTATGGCACCAACGCATGTCACATCTCAACTTCAGAACTATGACTGATCTTGCTCGCCATAAACTAGTTGACGGTCTTCCAAGGTTCAGATATGCAAAAGATCACTTATGTCCCGCTTGTGAACAAGGAAAGAGCAAACGTGCACATCTAAGTTCTAAACAAGAACCAAGTACCGATCACGTTCTTCAACTTCTTCATATGGATTTATGTGGCCCAATGCGAGTACAAACGATTAATGGGAAACGATACATTCTTGTGATAGTCGATGACTTCTCCAAATGGACTTGGGTCTACTTTCTTCGAAGCAAAGATCAAGCTCCATCAATGATAATCACCTTTCTCATGAAAATTCAGGTTTAACTTCGCAATACAGTCAGAATCGTAAGAACAGATAATGGAACTGAATTCAAGAATCAAACTCTTCGTGATTATTTTGAGAAAGTTGGGATTGAACATCAAACATCAATTGCACGGACTCCCGAACAAAATGGAGTGGTCGAAAGACGCAACAAAACGTTAGTGGAAGCCGCACGAACGATGCTCATTTATGCTCAATTACCAGATTATCTTTGGGCAGAAGCCGTCTCAACTGCATGTTACACCCAAAATCGTTGTATGATCAATAAACGTCACAAAGTCACACCGTATGAAATTGTTCACAAACGAAAGCCTAAAATACAACACTTTCATGTATTTGGTTCTCTATGCTATCCAAATAATGATCGTGATGATCTTGGTTTATATTTGATGATTATCAAATTAACCCGGTTGTCACATTTGATGATTCGGATAATGAAACTGTCAATGATAACAATGCTCACGTTGAATATTTTGATCCTTCGTCTGGTCCAGATTCAGAAATTCAGTCCCTTCTTATGACTAGTCAATCTCAGAATATTAAATGTCAAGAGCTTAATGCTAGATTGAAAGAGAGAAATGCATTATTAACTAGGGATATTGAGTGCTATAAATTTCAACTGTCAAACGCGGAAAAACTGATTCAACGGGAAAAAGGCTTTGAAGCTGCTTTTCAAAAATCTTCTCTTCATGAAAAAGAGTTAGAATATCAAATTGCTAAAATTATGGAGTCTAAAAATAACTTAGCTTCTAAACTGGAAAAACAAGCGTTTGAACACAAAAAAACAAATTGCACAACTTGATGCAGTCATTTTACAAACTAAAAAGGAGTTGTCAAATTGTCAAGCTGAGTTCATGGAACATAAACGCAAAACCAGAAACAAAGTTAAGTCATACGTAGATGAGATTGTCGAATTGGAACATAAGCTTAAAGAATTTCAAAATGTTGTATATAAAACTGGTAATTCAGTGACTACTATTCAAAAGTTTTCAGTAACCCGAACAAACAATGGTCACAGCTTTGCAATTGGAAGTGAATCACCATGTCTTTTACGTATAGCACTCAATGAAATTCCAAAGTTATATAGTGCAGATCATCTCTTTGACGATACTGTTGTTCGTACTGTTGTATATGATTGTGAAGAGGAATATGAAATTGAAGAAGAGAGTTGATCAAAAATGGAAAACGTTAAATACAATAAACCTTTTGATTACTCTAAAATGCCTCCAATAACTGATATTTTTAC
>LBNU01008694.1:78158-107362 GCA_014162995.1 Artemisia annua | reverse complement strand
CTATCTTAGCGGTCTTCCTGGTTGACTTTAGTAAAATCCCGGGAAAGAATCTATTTCTCGGTTTAAGTCACGTGTGTTGTAAAATCCCGTCTAAGACCTTTTCATCATGACTACTGTAACATCTATTGATGATATTCAAGCTGCTGGATCTGACACTCGACCTCCAATGCTAGAAAGAACGGACTATGAGTCTTGGTCACAAAGAATTCGCTTGTATTGTCAAGGCAAAGAAAATGGGGAGAACATTCTGAGATCAATTGATGAAGGGCCATTCCAAATGGGCACTACCAGAGATGTTATCTCAACTAGTGATGATGGGACAGTCACCCTTGGAATTGACAGACCTCGTACGTACAATGATCTGAATGAAGCTGAAAAGAAACGATATGATGCTGACATTCGTGCTTCAAACATTGTGGTACAAGGGCTACCAAAGCACATATACAAACTGATTAACTTCAACACTGAGGCCAAAGCTGTTTGGGACAATGTCAAAATGTTACTAGCTGGTTCAGAATTAACAAAGGAAGATCGTGAGTCTCAATTGTACGATGAATTCGAACACTTTAAGATGAACCCTGGTGAAAGCATCAATGATTACTATGTCAGATTCCACAAGCTTGTGAATGACATGAGAATGATCAGAATGACAATGCCCAACATCCAACTCAACTCAAAGTTCATCAATAACATGTCATCAGAATGGGATCGATTTGTCACAGCTGTGAAGCTAAACAAAGGACTCAGAAACACCAACTATGAGCAACTCTATGCTTATTTGCAACAACATGAGAAACACGCCATGTATGATCGTCAGCTAAGAGAAAAGTTTCATCCCTCAAATGATCCTCTTGCTCTAATCTCCAGTGCTCAAGGTATCAACCAATTCTTAGCTGACTTAATCAACCCTACAATCACTACTCAAGCAACCCAGAATCAGTCTTCTCTTGGTCAAGCCACAATGCAATCAACAAGTGTCAAAACCAATTCACAAGAATTGGGAAATTCCTACATGGACAAGAGAATTGATAATCTCTCCAATCAAGTCTCTCTACTGGTTCAACACTTCAAAAGCACTCTTCCTCAAACCAACAATCAACTCAGAACCTCATCTAATCCACGTAATCTTGCTGTTGTGGAAGATGGGCGTGTTGTGGTTCAAGGAAGACAAAATGTCCGAGGAAATGCTCAGAACAGAATGGGAAATGGCAATCAAGGACAAGGAAGGCAAATCAAGTGCTACAATTGTGGTGGGCTAGGTCATATTGCAAGAAACTGCACTGAACCAAAACGTCCTCAGAACTCCGACTACTTCAAAGATAAGATGCTGTTGATGCAAGCACAAGAGAATGGTGTTAAATTGGATGAGGAACAGCTGCTCTTTCTTGCTGGTGATGAAGGAAACTCCTTTGATGCTGATGTGGATGATCAACCAGTCCAGGATCTTGCTCTAAATGACCCGAACATCTTCCAGGCTGAAGATTGTGATGCATTTGATTCTGATGTTGATGATGAACCTACTGCACAAACCATCTTTATGGCCAAGCTTACATCTGCAGTCACATCGGCAAATCAATCAGGATCTTCCAAATCATCCATCATTTCTGAGGTACTCAAATTATATGACACATATGAAACAAGTGCCATTCCAACGATACTCGATGAGGTTCATCAAACTAGTATTGTCACGCCAGATGATGTTGGTTTGAAAAACACTAATGTTCTCTCAAAACAACAACATATGGATAACAATAAAGAGTCTGATGAATCTAGTAGAGCATCTGAAGATACACATGTTGACGATGTGATGCACAATCAAAGGACTCATAACGAAGTAAAACACACCGACACTATTGATTCAAATTCTGCTGATATGGGTAATAGCAATGTTGTCCCATATGAGCAATACTTGAAACAAAGTGTCGAGACTGCTTTACCAAGTGATGACTCTTCCGTTAATAATGATACTTGTGAATATGATGAATATACTGCTGTTATACCTGATGACACCTTAACCACTAGGATTAATATTCTTAAAGATCAGGTGAATATGTATCAACAACGTGCAAAATTTGAGTTAACCGAACGTGAACAGAAAATGAATTGGCAAATGTGTACATATATTACCGAAAGGAATTTAAAGGAAGAAGAGTTAAGAGGGGAAATAAAATCTTTGCAAAATCAAATCGATCAAACTGTTAAACAAAAACAGGAGATTCAAAATAGTGTCAACACACTAAAATTAGATTTTCAAAGTAAGGAAGCCAAACTTCTAAACGATTTTTCCCAATTAAAGGCCTTAAAGAACAAGCTTGAAAACAAATTGTACACACAAGGCCAAACCATTCAAACTGCTCAAATGATACAAAAGCACATTAAGCTTCGTGATAAACATAGTGATAAGGAGACAGGAGTGCCTAAAACTAATTATCTTAGGAGCGTTAGTGCCTCTCAACCTGCCTTATATGACTTCAATGTGATGCTTAAACCCAATCATGATCCCCCTGATGTGCGTGATACAGAAGAGATTGATGTAAGTGAAACTGAAAATAGGAAAAGACTTGAGGATAAGATGAAGGATCCCATGTGCATTGCAAAGCGTGTTAATATCAAGCCCCATAACTACTATGAGCAGAACCGATTGACTGTCTTTGTGCCCCAAACTAGGTTAACCCCTGAACAGATTTTTTGGGCCTTAGATGTGGAAAAAATGAAAGCTGAACTTCTTATGGCTACCACTCCCCTTAAGTTTGCTAAACCAACGGTGTATCCTCCCAATACACCCATGAACCTAGTTCAGATAGCACTTCCCACTCAATGTAAAACTCTTATTAGCATGTATGTACTGTATCAAATGTTTGCGGATTTTGACAAAACATGTAAAAAGAGGATTACTCCAACGGGAATTACTGAGGGGGAAAGGGGTTTTGAAGTTACAAAAGAATGCTATCTCACAGAAGTCATTCCGTTTTTTAAACAAATCAAAAACCATTTTGAATACATGGAAACGTCCCTTAAACTAGAGATCAATGAAATGAAAGAGGTGTTTAAAAACCAGGAACGTGAAGGAAAACAAACTGTAATAGATCTTCAACATAGTGAAATTGCGAGGAAGAATGCTCTCATCATGAATGATAATTTGATTGCTATGTGCATTGCTCAAGATGTGTTTTATACTGCTACTGATTCTTCTTTAACTGCTTCCCAATTTCATGATATGTCTGTTACATTAAAGGTTTTCCAGAATCGTGTTGTTGAGCTTGAGGGGGAGAATTTAAAACTGCGCGAAAAAATTCAAAAAGATGATCATGATAACATGGTCAAGCAATTTTCAAAACTAGAGGTTGATAATCTTAACTTGCAATTAAGATACCAACATCTAGAAGAAAGAATTAGAAACTCAAATGCCAAGACATCTTCGGATGCTCCTGAATTTGATGCATATTTTGAATTAGCCAAAAGGGATGAAAGAATTCAAGCTCACACTAACACGATTCGGAAACTGAAGCTTCAAATTGCACAATCTAAGACGAATAAATGTGATGTGATTGATAATAAATGTGATGTGTTTGATTCCCAGAAACCTCCGTGTTTAGATTCTCAATATCTTCAACTTCAAAATGTCATTAACGATTTGAAATACGAAAATGATTGTTTTCAAGCTGAAAACTCTAAAATCAAACAACATTACAAAGAGTTACATGATTCGATGAAGATCGTGCGTGATAAAAACAATGAAAAGATAACTTCTTTACTCAAAGAAAATGAGAATCTAAAGACTCAGGTGAAAGGGAAAACAAAAAGAACTGATGCTGATGCCATTAATATTCCTCTTCCCCTTAGGAATAATGCGTTTGTTCACAATGAGTACCTTAGGTATCTCAAGGATTGCCTAGATATCCTCTGCGAAACTATTGAAGAAGTTAGAATTGTGAGTCCTACAGACATTGGCATCCGTGATGTGTATTATCTCACCAACAGATCATATGAGCTTTTAGATTATGCCATTGGTACATGTCCTAAGGCTGTTTGCATGCGTGATAAGTCTAATGATGTTTCCTCTAAGGTTAAGAACAAGCATGTTGCCTTTAAAGTGCCCATAACATCACCAAAACATAACACATCAGATACCAAAAATCAAACAGCAGTTTCTCGTTCTAATGTTCCCATCATTAATTCTACAGGAGTAAAAGCTGTCACTAATGCTAGCGGGTCAAAGTCTAGTTGCAATACAAGGAATGATAGGACTTCGCCAGTTAAAAGTGCTCAAGGAAAGAAAGTAGAAGACGACATTAGGAACAATAAAACTGATCTGAACGTTGAGAATCGTGTTGATTCTAGTATTAGCTCTAGGTGTACTGTAATTAATTCGAATTCTAAAACCAGTTGTGAGATCTGTAATAACTATTTAAATTTTGGTAATCATGATGTGTGTGTTAAGACTTGTTTGTATGCTTCTAAAGTATCCCCTGGTCGTCATAATGTTTATTATAATCGTGAAAAACATGTTTGGAAAGCAACAGGAAGGAAGTTTACTAATGTTGGCTATCATTGGAGACCCACTGGAAGAATAATATCAATAGAAAGTCATCGCCCCTTTGTCAAACAGTCTAATCCTAAGCTTCCCAACATTAGGATTTGGAAGAAATCTGGTAGAACTTTTCCTATAGGAACCCAATGTGCTAACCATAAGTCTAGTTCCCCAGCATGTCATGTTATGACTAAGGTCACTATTAATTCTTCCAATTCTGATGTTTGTGCTAACCAATCGGAACCCACTTTTGGTTGGGGATCCAAGTTTGTCCGTTATCCATATCTGTCTGATTTCAAATGCAGGTCGTACAAATTGCCCTGTGGTATTTGGACTCAGGCTGCTCAAAACAAATCGCCCTGTGGGGATCGCTCGCGGCTCAGAAATTTCATGAAAAAGTTTATCGGGACTGTTAGATTCGGGAATGATCATTTTGGTGCAATAATGGGTTATGGAGATTATGTGGTTGGTGACAGCGTTATCTCTCGGGTATATTATGTAGAAGGTCTTGGGCACAATCTATTCTCCGTAGGTCAATTTTGTGACTCAGATCTAGAAGTTGCCTTCAGAAAACACTCTTGTCATGTTAGAAGATTGGATGGTATGGATCTCTTGAAAGGCAGACGTGGCACAAACCTCTACACTATATCCATTGAAGACATGATGCAATCATCTCCAATCTGTCTACTATCTAAGGCTTCCAAGACCAAGTCGTGGTTGTGGCATCGTCGTTTGAACCATTTGAACTTCGGAACCATCAATGAACTTACGCGTAAAGATCTTGTTCGTGGCATGCCCAGGCTGAAGTATGAAAAGGATCATCTTTGTTCCGCTTGCCAGCTTGGTAAAAGCAAGAAGCATACTCACAAACCCAAAACCATCAACACCATCATGGAAGTTCTTCATACCCTTCACATGGACCTCTGTGGTCCCATGAGAGTGCAAACCATATTTGGAAAGAGATATGTGTTAGTGATTGTTGATGATTACTCTCGATTCACATGGGTCAAATTCCTCAGATCCAAGGATGAAACACCTGAGATCATCATCAAACTAATCAAGCAGCTGCAAGTTGGACTCAATAAAACTGTCAGATTCGTCCGCACAGATAATGGAACGGAGTTTGTCAATCAACAACTTACTCAGTTTTATGAAGATCTGGGAATTAGTCATCAAAGGAGTATACCTCGAACCCCTCAGCAGAATGGAGTCGTTGAAAGACGAAACCGTACACTTGTAGAGGCAGCACGTACTATGTTGATCTTCTCCAAAGCTCCTATGTTTCTCTGGGGAGAGGCAATTGCAACGGCTTGTTACACTCAGAACAGATCACTAATACATCCTCTTCACTGCAAAACTCCTTATGAGCTAGTGCATAAAAGAAAACCCGACCTCTCTTTCCTTCGTGTTTTTGGTGCATTATGTTACCCAAACAATGATAGCGAAGACTTGGGAAAGCTAAAGGCAAAAGCTGATATTGGAATTTTTGTTGGGTATGCACCAAACAAGAAGGGTTATCGAATCTACAACAAAAGGTCCCGACAAATCATGGAAACCATCCATGTCACGTTTGATGAGCTGACCGAGCAAACGGTTCCTGAATACTCCAGTTCAGGACCCGCATCTAATCTTTGGACTCCTGGACCCATTAGTTCAGGACTTGTAAATTCTTCCACCACAGATGCTCCTTCTGTGCCACCTACCAGTGAGGACTTGAAGAAATTGTTTGATTCAATGTATGATGAGTATTTTGAGCCTCAACAGAGAGTCGAACCTGAACAACAAGTCATAGATCCTGATGCTGCTGCTAATGATGAACCTCAACCCACAAACGGGCCTTCCATCTCCATCTCTCTTAGTCAGAATGCTCCATCATCTAGTCATACCAATCACACAGATCAACACTCTTCAATTCCTCAAGAAGAAGCATCTGATAACACCTTTGAAGTGAATCCTTTTACTCAACCACCTGATGAACCTTTTGTCAACATATTTGCTCCTGAACCATCTACTTTGGCAACCTCCTCAGAAGATTCCAACACTGCTACTTCAATTCCCAGTCATCAACTTCATGAGCATATCAGGAAATGGACAAATGATCACCCGATTGACAACATCATTGGTAACCCATCTAGGCCGGTATCTACACGACGACAACTTGCCACAGATGCTTTATGGTGTTTCGTTAGCAACGTACTGTCCAAAGTCGAACCAAAGGATTATAAAGAAGCGTTGACTAAAATGTCCTGGTTCACTGCAATGCAGGATGAAATCCATGAATTTGACAGACTAGATGTTTGGGAATTAGTGCCCCCTCCCGACTGTGCAATGATTATCGCCCTCAAATGGATCTTCAAAGTGAAGCTTGATGAATATGGTGAAGTGTTAAAGAACAAAGCTCGACTTGTGGCCAAAGGGTACAGACAAGAAGAAGGCATCGATTTTGAGGAATCATTCGCACCAGTTGCCAGAATTGAAGCCATCAGAATCTTCCTTGCCAATGCAGCCAGTCAGAACATGGTTGTATACCAAATGGATGTGAAGACTGCCTTTCTCAATGGACACTTAAAGGAAGTAGTATATGTAAGTCAACCAGAGGGGTTTGTTGATCCTGAACGCCCTAATCATGTCTATCGCTTGAAGAAGGCACTATATGGTCTTAAACAAGCACCCAGAGCATGGTATGATACACTGTCCAAATTTCTTCTAGCCAACCAATTCACCAAAGGTGTTGTCGATCCTACCTTGTTCACAAGAAAGTTGGGAGAGCATCGTCTCCACGTTCAGATCTATGTGGATGACATTATCTTCGCATCAGCCGATCCACTAGAATGTGATAGGTTTGCACAAGAAATGAGTACAGAATTCCAAATGTCCATGATGGGGCAAATGTCGTTCTTCTTGGGGCTTCAGATTTCTCAAAACCCACATGGTATCTTCATCAATCAATCCAAGTATGCCATTGAAATACTAAAGAAATTTGGATTCGAATCATGTGAATCTGTTGATACTCCAATGGTTGAGAGAACTAAGCTGGATGAGGATATTGAAGGAGCACTTGTCGACCAAACCAAATACCGAAGCATGATCGGATCATTGATGTATCTCACAGCCAGCAGACCTGATCTCTTATTTGCTGTCTGCATGTGTGCTCGTTATCAATCCAAACCTACTAAGAAGCACTTAGAAGCAGTCAAAAGAGTCTTCAGGTACCTTCAAGGAACAATTCACATGGGCCTTTGGTATCCTAAAGACACTGCAATGGCTCTCACAGCCTACTCTGATGCTGATCATGCGGGTTGTCAAGATACTCGACGAAGTACTTCGGGCGGTGCTCAGTTTCTAGGAGATAAGCTGGTTAGTTGGTCATCAAAGAAGCAAATGAGTACATCAATCTCCTCTACAGAAGCTGAATATATTGCCATGTCATCATGCTGTGCTCAAATTCTTTGGATGAGGTCTCAATTATCCGACTATGGCTTTAACTACAACAAAGTTCCGATGTACTGTGATAACAAGAGTGCCATTGCTCTTTGCTGCAACAACGTCCAGCATTCAAGATCAAAGCACATTGATATTCGACATCATTTCATCAGAGAACAAGTGGAAAAAGGAATTGTGGAACTCTACTTTGTAAGGACGGAATTTCAGCTGGCTGATATCTTCACAAAGGCACTTCCTAGAGAACGGTTTCAATTCATTCTCCCACGTCTTGGAATGAAGAGCATCACTCCTGAGTCACTCAAAAGTCTTCAGGAAGATAATGAGGAGTAACTGATTCACTTCACATATCCTTATATATATATATATAATATAAAAATCAGAAAAAGAAAATACAAAAATATAAAACCTATAAAAACCATAAAAATCTGAAAAACTCAAAAATACCAAAAATATATGTTTGCTTAAATTATGGTTTGCTATTACTTCAGATAGCAACCCGGTTTTCAAAATCCGTGTAAAAACACGTTATCATGTTTTCACTGTGTGCGGATTATCCGAAAAGTTGTACGCTTCAGTGCAGCCTTTCTAGTAAAAGAAGAGAAGTCTTCTTTTCCCAAAATCTCTTTCTTCTAAAAATTCTTCAAAAGAGATTTTGTGGTGTACAAGGTGGCCATTGGTCTTAAATTTTCTCGTATACGTTACCACTCACATTAATGGCTACTAAACGTTAAAATGGAAAAACGGGTCATTAATTGAGGGGGAGCGTATGTGCTCAAAATTTCTGCACCTTTAAAAACTTTGTGCACCAGCCACAGTGAAAACTCAAAAAGTGTCTCATAATCAGTAAACATTTAAAATTTTGCCACATGTCTCTCCAAAGCTTTTTCGAAAATCATTTAAATCAATTGGGATCACAAAATCTCAAAAGATTTGAAATTTTATGATCGGGGGAGAGAATGTGATTTAAATATAAAAACTGATTTAAAAGTGATGTTTTTGGACTCATAAAGAATGTTTGTGGACTTTCGAGAACGCTCCCTTATGTGCTAAAATGTTAAAGATTTTGGATTTTAATCAAAGCACATATTAAGGGGGAGCAAGTGATTAAATGTGATGTTTTTGGACTTATAAAGATGTTTTGGACTCAAAAGATCGCTCCCTTATGTGCTAAAATTTTAAAGATTTTGGACTATGATCAAAGCACATATTAAGGGGGAGCAAGTGGCAAAAAATGATGAATAAATGATCTCTTTTGTAAGCTCACCCGTATGTGCCAAAGTTTTTCAAAATTGATTCAATCAATGTGCACATATTGAGGGGGAGCAAGTGGCTAAGAGTCTTTCGCGGGTTTTTACAAAATCAAGTAGAAACCGTGAATTGCTTATGACTCAGAATTTGACTCATGAATTGACGAAACATGAAAAGTCGTGAATCGAAAAGACTAGTCCTGGCCGGGTAATAATTTCAAGCTGGATTACCAGTGATGTAAACGTGTCTCGAAGAGGACTGGTCCAAGTAGAATGTACCGTTTCGAGAAACTCTTCTTAGATATGTACTTTGACGGGTCTAACTTCCTTTTTAAGGAATGTTAACAACTTCAAGTTAGTTATTAGGGCTAGTTATCACCTAAAAGCTGATAATGGATCCCTTTAACTAAGCAACGTAAACGTGTCCCTCGGGTATATGTCTATTTAGAGCCGATCAATTCAAATAAGTGCAACTCACCCCGACATGTGCAAATTTCTTTCTACCTATAAGCACATGTCAAGGGGGAGCATTTGAAAAATGATAAAACTCTCAAAGTGTTAACAAAATGTGTTTCTTATTCATAAACACTTTGAGAGAATTTTCAATGATTTGGTTATATGGCGATTGTGGAAAGATACCAAAAGACCGACCACTTTAATTTAATGCATGGAGTTATAAGGATGGTAAGGTTAGGTATATGTTCCCATGATCCACCAGAACCGGAGGGATCTTCCCAGGGACAATCCAATAGATAGATTAGAAGTCCTTAGGAATGATTGAAAAAAGGAGAAAAGTGAGAAAGGGAAGAGTGCCGACTGAGACTGAGCTAGGACTGGAACAAACCCAACAAGGTTCTAGTAATGAAGTCTCGGTAAGCACTGAAGGGGTTGAAGAATTAAAAAGAAATGAATTGAGAAAGGGTGAAAAGAAATAGCCCTCCAATTATTCAACCTTAGGTCAGAAACCGGGTTCAATTCATATGCTACTGTTTGTTACCAAGGTAACATCAGTATTGAAGATAAAGACGTCATGGACCCAGTGACGCACTGCACTAAACCTCCCAACCACTCAAGTTCTCTTAAAAGAGCTTTTTTCATTCTCACGGGGAATCGGTGTAAACTATCGACTAGTCTCTTAGAGCTAGTTGATATTGAAACAGGAGACCCCTCCCTAGTCTTCGAATAGGATAACCAATGTGCACTTATCGAGTCTAGAGCCAAGAGATGCATCAAAAGATCTCATAGGAACACTTGATACTTCTACACTGGTTTTTCAACATTAAGGACACCAGTTGTAATATTTTGAGTCCTACGCAGATTTTAGCAATTTGCCGAGAACACTTATGAGGGAATATACATAAGTATTTCCCAGTGATTGAGTGGAAACTCCTGCCAGGGTCAACATCAAACAGCCCTGACAGCAGGTCACTTCGGTAATCTCTTGTGGGTTACGCTTAGTGTGTTCGGTGGTGTTCCAAAAGGTCTACAATCGTGGGGTGATCTCCAGCGACTCACCTAATCGTTGGTGTACTTCAATATGTCAGTGAAAGTCCTTTCGGGGGCATCCGATTAGGAACGGCCTTGGTAAGGATTAGAGAAAGTCTTCACACTATGCTGTTGACGATCTCGAAGTCCGAACTTGTAAGTGCCGGTATGTTTATTACTAACCAAGTTTTATGCAGCTCAACATACCAAACTTACCATGTTCACCACCATCACTCTAGTTCCACATGCTCATACCAACATCTAAAAGGAGACGTCAGAACTGTTCAACTGGGAAGATCTACTCAACAAAGATGTATGGGCATGTTGGAAAGGCGTAATCACACCAAAGACAAAGAAGTTGACGATTGATGCCGATTGCTGAAAAGATGCAGATTCATCATCTCATGCTTACACTTCAACATCGTAACTTAAGATATCATGATCAAAGAATGGGCTTCGACTATGCTTCCACAACTCTGATGCAGAAGATCATGATCCAGAAAGGTGTAAGCATGACATCACAAAGATAATCACAACATCACAAAAGAGACACACACACTCAAAGATGACTTGAAGCTAATTATATGGATGAAGAGCGAAGAGCAAAGTCAAAAGATCATCATATACATCAAGGAAGTCATCTTGAGTCGTTTATCCATGAAGAATCAACAACTACGAGCTACAAAAGAATCTACAAAGATCTCAATGCAAGAATTCAAGAATCAAGATCTAAAAGGGTCACCTCTCTTAGGGGGAGATTGTTAGGAATACGATTTTTGTATAAGAAAGATTCGGTCACCCCAGACATGATTAAGCATTGTTTAGCTCGTAGTAGTTACATTAGTTAGTTATACTTAGTTTAGAATTAGATTAGTTCGCGGAAGAAGGACGGGTCTTTACCCACTGTATACCTGATCCGCAGCCCAAGTGGCACGCCCTAGTGGCAAAACTCATGTATATAAACCCCTCTCCATCCTTGGAGCCTTCTTTCATAATTCTATTTTCTTTTTTTTGGTTTTCTCTCAAGGCTTCATCTCTTTCTCTCTCTACATTTCTTTCTTCTTTTTCTTACTTGCATCGAACCTGTTAGCATTTAAGATTTATAGAAAAGTGATGGTCGTTCTCATATTGGTAATATAGTGTGTCGTGTGATATTTGTAGAAAATAGTCTAAGCTAGTTGGGCATTGGACTTGGTAATCTAGCATGTCATGTGTTATATTATGCAAGTCTATTAAGAAGTAAACATAAACCAAGTCCAAGCCCAATCCCATAGAAATCCTTATGTAAGGAAGTATATAAGGCACCTAAACCTTCATTTGTAAGGTGTGCTTGTGTGTGTAAGTGTGTGTTTTATATGAAATTCTCTCTAGTTTCTCTTACTACTTTCTCTCTCTAAAACACATACATATATATCATCAAGTCACCATATTTACTACATATTGTGCTTGTATTAGTGATAAAGTTGATAGATCCAAGGTCCTACAAGTGGTATCAAGAGCCTAACAATGATTTAGGAGTGTTTTGAGTTGGTTTAGTTCGTGTTTTCAAGCTTGTACCACATGAATTTTTTCAAAAATTTCGTACCTTTCTTGTTCTTTTTGTGTTTTTAACACTCTTTTGCTTACAAACTAGTGTTATAAACCTTTCTCAACAAGAAAGTATCAATCTTTTTGAAAGATTCAAGCTTTAAGAAATTCGTACTTGGTTTTGTACTATTTATCTAGAACTTTAAAAAGTTTCATAAAAATCATCAAGTTTGCAACTTTCTTCAAGTTTTGGTGTTTTTAAGGCTAGAAGTACAAGAATCATGGAATACAAACTTCATTTGGGTGTGCTTTTTGCGAATTCAAAATCTACCAAAATTATCTAGATCTTTTAGACCATAAATTATCTAGATCTTTTTATCTAGAACCTTAGACCCTAAATTATCTAGATCTTTCTCAAGCGGTTTTCTTCAGATTTGGTGGATTACTCGGTGTTTCCCTTACTTGTATAAGTGAGAAAACACTTCGACTCGTGGTATACTCTCTAAATTGTATAATTTAGAAAGTTTGAAAATTATCTAGATCTTTTTATCTAGATCTTTTTATCTAGAACTTTTATCTAGATCTTTTTATCTAGATCTTTTTATCTAGAACTTTAATCGAGATCTTTTTATCTAGATCTTTTTATCTAGAACTTTGAAAATTTTCTAAAATTCTCTAAAACTTTGCAAAAGTTTCTAAAACTTTTCAAAAGTTTCTAAAACTTTCTAGAAGCTTCTTCATAGCAAAGTTTCGATAAAGGACACTTACCTACAACAAAGGAACCTCATCAAACTCAACTCCTATTTCGTTGAACTGATCCAAGATCAACTTTATCAATCATCACTTAATCAATGGCAACTCAGCAAGATATTCATGCAGCCGGTGCTGAAAACCGACCTCCCATGCTGTCAAAGGGTGGTTACTCACAATGGGCTAGTCGTATGATGCGCTATCTCAAGAGCAAACCAAATGGAAAACTCCTTGTTAAATCCATTTTGGAAGGACCTTTCAAACCAAGAGAAATACTAGACCCTGGTGATCCAAATGGAACCCCCCCAGTACAACCATACTACCGACTACAGACTGAGACTGACTACACTAAAGAGGATAAAAACAGATTATAGCTGATGATCAAGCCTTTCATCTTGTTGTTCTTGGTTTACCTGAAACGACATATGCTACGGTTGACAGTGAAGAAAGNCCCCCCCAGTACAACCATACTACTGACTACAGACTGAGACTGACTACACTGAAGAGGATAAACAACAGATTATAGCTGATGATCAAGCCTTTCATCTTGTTGTTCTTGGTTTACCTGAAACGACTTATGCTACGGTTAACAGTGAAGAAAGTGCTCAAGCTATTTGGGAAAGAGTTAAACGGTTAATGTATGGGACTGACATTGGGAAACAGGAGATGGAAACACAACTGCTTAAGGAACTACGCAAGTTCACTTCAATTCCTGGTGAGTCAATAGAGTCGTATTACCACAGGTTCTGTAAGGTCATGAATGATTTGTCAAGGCATAACCTAACTCAGACAAACATTGCAAACAACACAATCTTTCTAAATGAGCTACAACCAGAATGAGGAAGATACGTCACTATCATTTATCAGACGAAGAATTTGCATGAAGTTACCTATGATCAGTTGTATGACTTCTTGAAGTAGAATCAGGCTGAGGCAAATGAAGTAAGAGCCGAGTTACTAGCTAAGAAACATGATCCTCTCGCACTCATTGCTCAAACACCAACACCTCTACCAGTGAACACACAACAACAACCATCATCATCTTCCACTCACAACTATGGACAACAACAATACTTTCCACAAAAACAAACTGCTGTTATACCACAACAACAATTCTACCCACAACAACAATATCCACAATTCCAAGAACCAGAATTCACTGATAATGATGAGTCCCTTGCTGCTATGACTCAAGCATTTGCTCTTATGACTAAGGCATTCCAACGCTATTCAACACCAACTAACAGCAACCAGATAATTTCATCGAACACTCGCTACAAGCAGATTGCTCAACCGGGTTTCAATATGGGCAATGCAGGCCAAATGGTTGGAGTTATGGGTAATCAGCAAGGATATGCTACTGGGTTTCACATGGGTAATCAGAATATGCAAAATCAGATGGGTCAGAACACAGGGAATCAGCTTGGTCAGTATCCGAGGAATCAGATGGGTCAGTTTGTTAGCAATCAGCGGGGTCAGAATATTGGTAATCAGGCAATGGGTAATCAGGTTAGAAATGTTGCAGCTCCAGTTGGAGGGANACCGGGTTTCAATATGGGCAATGCAGGCCAAATGGTTGGAGTTATGGGTAATCAGCAAGGATATGCTACTGGGTTTCACATGGGTAATCAAAATATGCAGAATCAGATGGGTCAGAACACAGGGAATCAGCTTGGTCAGTATCCGAGGAATCAGATGGGTCAGTTTGTTAGCAATCAGCGGGGTCAGAATATTGGTAATCAGGCAATGGGTAATCAGGTTAGAAATGTTGCAGCTCCAGTTGGAGGGAATTATGGAAATATGAATGGGAATCAAGAAAATTTGGTAAAGTGTTTCAACTGTCAAGGTGTCGGTCATATGGCAAGGAACTGTCCTACTAAGCCGAAAAAGAAGGATACAGCGTATCTGCAGAAAGCATTGATGCTGGCACAAAAGGAAGAGGCAGGATTCCAGTTGATTGCTGAGGAAAATGATTACATGGCTCTTATGGATGATATGGAAGATAGAGAGGATATCGACGCGAACTGCATCTTCATGGCAAATCTTCAGGAGGCTAAGTATGATACAGATTCTGAGACACCTCCTGTTTATGACACCGATGCAGTATCTAAGGTACAATTCGATAATACATGTCTCAATAATGATATATTTGATATGTCCCCTCATGAGGAACAGCATTCTGAGACTCCTGCAACCACTTATGATACATACCTGGACACGCCGAATTGTAGCAATATTAATTCGACAACTCCCGATATGAATCATAGTGGTGGCTTAGTTTCACAGCATGCTGAGAATGATGAGGATACACGTGCTTTATTTGAATCATTAATGAACAATTGTAGTATTGAAATTGAGAATGTTAAAAAGGTCAATCGCGAAGTTAAGGCCGTGAATGAGATATTGACCACTGAGCTTGAGAGATACAAGGAAAAGAAAAAAGTTTTCAAAATAATGATAAAAAACGCGAGTCTGAATTTGAAATTGGTTATAAGAAATTACTTGTTAAAGATAGGGAACTGCAACGAAAGTTTGATACTCTTGAAGTCACTTCAATGAAAACAATTAAATCTTTAAAACAAGAGATTTCTGATTTAACAAACCAACTTTCAAAACAAAAATCAGCTTATACCAATCTTGAAAAAGAACGGGATGAGTTGAAAAAGGACTTTGCAAAGAAAGAAGATAAACTTTTGGAAGAAATCATAGAGTCAGAACATAAGATTGCAAAACTTGAAAATTTGTTGGTTAAAACAGGTCATTCTGCTCAAACCATTCATATGATTACAAATCAAACTGATCCGATTTACCACACAAAAAACAAAATGGCTCTCGGTAACAAAACTCCATGTAATCTCAAGAAAGCTCAGAGAGAACAGAATGTTTTATACAATGGAAATGCGATATATGAGAAACATGATCCTCCTATTGTTCGTGATTCTGTGGAAACGATGGAACTGGTTGAAGAGAGCATAACTAAAATGAAACAAAAGAACCCAGATTTAAAACCAATTGATTACAACAAACTGAACAAACTTTCTGGAATCACTTTTGTTCCACAAAAACAAGCGTATGAGCTTTCCAAAAACCTTTCCAAAAGCCAAGGAATTTCAAAACATGTTTCTAAACCTGTAGTTGTTTCCAAATCTCTTTCAAACATGGAACAGATGTCTTCAAACAACACTTTTAACACGAGTGCTGCAAGAGGATATCTTGATGATCTCAAAACCAGAGTTGGACAACTTCAAAAGACTTTAGAATCTAAAACGCAACTAACTGAGATTAATTGGAATTCCACGGTTCATTTACAAGTAAAAAAGATTCTTGAAAATGACATTTCTCCACAACTCAACGCTGTTAATGCTAGAGTAATTCATTTTGAACAAGCGTTTTTGAAAGAAACAGCTGACTTTGTTAAGGATCACAAATCCCTGATAAAGAAGGCAAATGACTCTTTTGAGAAGATAAATGTTTTGGAAAAGTTCAACGACTCTCTATTCGAAGCAGTTTTGTCTACTGATATTATGTCTATTGTGTTGCAAACATATTCTGTTGAGGATGATGAAAGACTTCGAACTGAGACTTCTGCAATTTTTCAAAATATGAAAATGCGCTTATTAAACTTGAAAAATAAAATGTGTCATATTTTAAACAACTTGATCGGAAAAACGAAGAATGCAAGTATGACAAATTGTCGTATGAGCGTGCCTTTAACAACATGAAAGCACAAAATGATCTTTTGAAGTCTCAATTAGAAAGTCTAAAAGGAAAGGGTGTGGATACTAAGTTTGAAAAACCAACGACTTCGGAGAAACCAAATGATTCAAAAACGGTTCAAAAACCAAAAATGTCAATTTCTCGGTTTGATCCAAAAGTCGATGTGAAAAAAGATTTGACAAAACCAGTCACACCACAACCTTTGCCCAAGCAAAAAGATTTTGGAAAGATTGTTGAAAATGCAAATGTGCTTACTTCTGGCCCTTCTAGGAACAGTACACCGAATGTGACCACAAAAACCGTTAAGGAATCTGTTGGTTCTAACGACATGGTCCACAAACAACATCTAGAAGAAGCTAGGAAAAGGCACAACTTCGAAAAGACGGAATTTTAGGTACAAAACCTAGTGTGATGAATTCTACAAGATTCCACAGCACTGCTAGTAGTAGTAAACCTTTACCTAGGAACAATAAACAAAAGACTAGGGATTGGCCTACATCTAAGAGTAGTTGTGCAAAAGAAAATGCTATGCACGTAGAAAACAACACTAGAAATTTTGAGTCTTTTTCGAACAAAAAGGAATTTCCAAATGACTGTAGTGACAAAGTTAAGGTTGTTGTTTTAAACAAAAATGTTGAATTTGTCTGTCCTACATGTCAAAAATGTGTTTTTTCAACTAATCATGATGCATGTATTGCACAATTTCTTAAGAAAGGAAAATCAAGTTTCATGGTACAATCCACTAAGACAACCCCAGTTGAGAACAAGAAAAAAGATAAGAAACCTAATCGATGGATATCTACAGGATGTAGTTTTTCTAACACTAAGACTTCCGCTGCATCTGATAAGAAAACTACGTCTAGATCATACCTTAGGTGGATTCCTACGGGAAAAGTGTTTAAAACAGTTGGTCTTAGATGGATTCCCACAGGAAAGATTTTTGATAGTTGCACAAAAACAAATAATAGTGATAATCATCAGGATAAGGAAGTAGAAACCACTACAACCGCTGACAGTGAACACCCTCAATGTGAGGAAACATGTACTTCTAACACTATTATTTGTGCAAACTCTTCTTCTGTGGATGCAGGTACATGTAAAAGTGATGAGGGTTCATACACCCAATGTGGTAAAGAAGAATTTTATGCCAACATCGCATATGGAAATCCGTATCTTATGCCACTCTTATCTCCACTTTTACTTGTTCAAACTTAATTTTTCTTTCCTCAATTCTTCTTTGTAAATATTTTTGAAAAACAAAATACAAAATTTGAAAAACCAACAAAAACAAAATATAAAAATAGAAAATTTTCAAAAAGACAAAAACAATATAAAACCAAAAAATCCAAAAATATTCTTCTCACGACATGTCTCTCGTATAATCAATATTATGTACGTTTCTAGAAATGTTATTCAAAAATAGCACGGATATGTACATATGCTTGAGCGGGAGTTCATTTAAATGTTTTCCAAAACATGTCGTTTCTCCAATTTTTCTTAAAAAATGGCTTTCGTATACTTCAGTACGAAACCCGAGCTTAAATGATGGCTTCTAGACACATCAGTTCAGGACCCGTGCTTCAAAGAAAGGAAAGTGCTTACACAAAACAAAGGTTTTAAATACTTTTCGAGCACTTATCCTAAAAACATAAATTCTCTTATGAGCACCACCTTTTCATGATTTTTTCAAAAAGATTTTCAAAATCTATCAAAATCGGTGCTCATCATCAAAATGACTTGTGTACACCTTACAGTGCACAACTCAAGTTTTCAAAGAAAGGAAAGTGCTACGCAAAAATGATTTCATCAACAAAGTGCACTTATCCTAAATATGGACACTGTTGTACGCCTCAGTGCGACATTCCTATTCAAACAAAGAGAAGTCTTTGTTTTTCAAAAACCTTGATGCAAAATTCAACAAATCTGAAATTTCTTACATTTTTTAGAATTTTGCTCAAGAAGACTCCTTCCCTCTAAACTGTTTGTAAAAGATTAAACTTCTCAAAACATATGCGAGTTCTGAGGGGGAGTATTACAAAAGAAAAATGTTCCGATTTCATGCAAAAACAAATCCGTCTATCTCTCCAAAAGTTTTTTCTACTAATCAGTTGATATCAAAAATATCATGATATGCTATTTTTGAGGGGGAGAAGACGTGATTAAAATGTGATCAAAAATGTGTAAAGATTGTGGCAGAACCTCAAAAGAACTAGACTCAGTATTGACCCTCGAATTGACGAAACTTATATGTCTGTAATCAAAAAGACTTGTCCTGGACGGGTAATAATTTTAAGCTGGTCTAACCAGTGATGTAAACGTGTCTCGAATAGGATTTGTCTAAGTAGAATGTACCAATTCGAGAAACTTTCTTTGGACTTGACCAGGCCGGGTAATAATTTCAAGCTAGTCTAACTAGTGATGTAAACGTGTCTCGAATCGGTCTTGTTCTCTAAAAGTGGATCAATTCAAAAGTGCAAACTCCTCCCTCATGTGCAAATTTCTTATAAAATTGCATGAGCACATGTGAAGGGGGAGTCCTTCAAAAGAAATCAAAACTCTCAAAGTGTTAACAAAAATATGTTTTATGATCATAAACACTTTGAGAAGATTTTCAATAAATGGTTTTATGTCAATAATAGGATAGTCATGGTGATATAAGGTGACTAAGGTTAGGAAAAACCGTCCTATGATCCGCCAGAGCCGGAGGGATCTACCCAAGGACAATTCCAATAGATTAGAATTAGAAGTCCTTAGGTATGATATGAAAAAAGGAGTAAAGAATGAAAGGAGAAAGAAGGGGTTGAAGAATTAAAAAGAAAAATAATGAAAAGGGTGAAAAGAAATAGCCCTCCATATGTTCAACCTTAGGGCAGACACTGGGTTCAACTCATATGCTACTGGTTGTTACCAAGGTGACACCGATATTGAAGACAAGACGTCATGGACCCAGTGGTGCACTGCACTTAAACCTTCTAGCCACTCGGGTATCTCTCAAAAGATACTTGTTTCATTCTCACGGGGAACCATTGTAATCTATCGACCCGTCTCTTAGAGATGGTTGATATTGAAAAGGAGGCCCTCTGCTCCATTGTTGGGTTTTGAAGTAACTCTACTTCTGGTTGCAAGACTGCTGCTAGCTAGTCATGTCTACTGCTAAGTGTAAAATCTCTACTGCCAGACAAGACTACTGCTAAGACTCTACTGCTAGAAGAATACTGCTGAGACTCTGCTGCTTGTGTGATAAGATTATGTACGAATATTTGTATTTATAGTATAGATATTATGTAATATTCTATAAGGTTAGAAGATCATAGTCTTGGGTAGGAAGTTGTTTTTAAGCCTGTAGGGTTCCTTGGTGTATAAAAGGAGATCCTAGGGTTAGACTAGAGTACGAATTATTCTAGCATTGTATTCACTTCAAGGTTGCAAAGCCCTAGCACTATTCAGGGTGCTCGTATTCAATATATTGAAGTGTTTAATTGGTGATATAATTGTGTTTGTGTTCCTCTTAAGTTAATCAATAAATTCCGCATATTGATTAAGTTTGTAACAAGTCAGCTTCTATACATTGTTGTCTTGGTTTATCTAAGATAATAATACTAGATCAATTGCTCAACTGGGATCAACAAGTGGTATCAGAGCTTGTGATCTAGAAGCTGTGATCAAGAAGAACTCAAACATTCTCTCAAGTTCTGTCTGTTAACACATCTGAAGCAATGGGTGATGAAACTCATATGGTTACTGCCTCCAAGGTTCCTATGCTGAAGCAAGGTGAGTATGAGATATGGAAGATGAGGATGAGGCAATACATCCGGATGATTGACTACAAGATGTGGGATGCTATTGTCAAAGGTACTAAAACTTCAGTGACTGTTGATGGCAAGGAAGTTGGAATCAAGGGAAAGGAAGCTGATGATCTCATGAAATTGGAGATAAAAGCTCATAGTATTCTCCTGATGGGATTACCTAATGAATTTCAGGTTGACTTTGAACCCATTGATACTGCTAAGGAGCTTATGGAAGCTATAGAAACAAGATTTGGTGGCAATGATGCCACTAAGAAGGCTAGGAAAAATACTTTGAAGCATCAATTTGAGAACTTCACTTCTACCAGTAGAGAAAATCTTGATGGTACTTACAACAGACTCCAAAAGCTTGTAAGTCATCTAAAGCTTCTTAGATACATTGTCCCTCAAGAAGATACAAATCTCAAATTTATTAGAAGCCTTTCACCTGAATGGAGCATGCAGACTGTTGTGTGGAGAAACAAAGCTGATTTTGATACAATGAGCTTGGATGATCTATACAACAACTTGAAGGCTTATGAAACTGAGTTGAAGGGTGCATCAAATTCGTCTACTTCATCATCAGCAGCTCAAAATATTGCTTTTGTTTCTACCAAAGGCAATACTTCATCAGAGGGTCACTCTGCTGCTTATGGAGTCTCTACTGTTAGCACTAGTAACTCTGCTGCTAGTTCTAATAACTTGGACACTGCAAGTGATGCTGCTCTTTGTGCATTCTTGGCTGATCTCACCACAGCTACTCAAGTTCTAAACCAAGATACTGATCACATTGATTCTGATGATCTGGAAGAAATTGATATGAAGTGGCAAATGGCTATGCTGACTTTAAGAGCAAGAAAGTTCTTGAAAAGAACTGGAAGGCAACTTAAGTATAATCCACAGGGAAACATGGGTTTTGACAAGTCAAAGATGGAGTGCTTCAACTGCAATAGGAAAGGACATTTTGCCAGAGAATGCAGAGCTCCCAAGAAGAATGTTGACACAACCAAGAAGGCTGCAGAAGAGTCAAAGCCAACTACTGCTTTGGTGTCTTGTGATGGTTTGGGAGATTATGACTGGAGTGACTTGGCACAAGAAGAACCAAACCATGGCCTGCTTGCAGTGACAACTACAGGGCATAACTTTGCTCTAATGGCTTATGCTTCTTCATCATCTGGTTCAGATTCTGAGGTATCACATGAATCTAATGAATCTTCTTGTTCTTTTAAATCATGTGCTGACACTATAGAAGAACTTAAGGCTAGGAATGAGAGTTTGATAAAAGAAGTTGAGTTTCTGAGACTTGATAGCATAGGTTATAAAGTAGGCATTGAAAATGTTGAAAGGAAACTTGACTATATGAAAGAATGTGAGATTGAGTATGTTGATAGGTTAAACATACAGGATGGAGAAATTGAAATTAAAAATGTTGAAATAGAAATGCTTAAAAGAAAGTTAGTTGAGGCTGAAAAAGCTAGAGATTTAGCAATTGAGGAAAAAGATAAGCACATTATTAGAGTCAATAAACAAAAGTATGCTACTTCTGTACTTAATGAACATGATAAAAACATAATTGAATGTCAACTGATGAGAAAACATAGTGGCATAGGATACAATGAGGTTTCACCTCCCATGAAAAGTGCACTTGCACCACCAGGGAAAGAACTGTCATTTGTAGATGTTGAAGGGCTTATAAAATCTGCAGGAGAATTTAGTAAGTCACTTAGTGTTAAACCAGAGGTTGAAAAAATGAATTCTGATGCACCAATCATTGAAGATTGGGTGTCAGATAGTGAGGATGAATTAGATGAGTCAACCACTAGGTCAACACAAAGTTCTGATGTGTCAAAGAGTAATGTTAGGCTAACACAGTGTGCTAAAAAGGAAGAGATTCCTCAAGTTGTTAAGCCTAAAATTAATCAGGATAAGTTTCTAAAACCTGTGTTAGGTCATGCTTTGTCTAAAAAGATTGTCGAGTACCATGAGGTTCCTAGAGAACATATGAAAAGGTTCAATAACAAGCCTATAGGAAACCAAAGAAACTTCAATGGCCTAGTCTCAAACAGATTAGGAAATGATTTTCATCTCAAAAGAAAGGCATGTTATAACTGTGGTAGTTTTGAGCATCTTATAGCCAATTGTGCTAACTATCAAAAACCAGTTTGGAACCAATATACAAGAGTGAATCATCAAAACTTTTCAAAAAGAGATCACTCACCTCCCAAAAGAAATATGGTTCCAAGGGCAGTGTTACTGAGATCTGGTGCTACTAGATCAATTGTGACTGCTCAACCAAAAAGGCATTTTCAAAATAAAACAACTGGGTCTGCTGCTATTTACCAAATACAGTTGTTGGAAATCATTTTTATGCTGTAAAGGCCTCAGCTTGTTGGAGTTGGAAACCAAAATCAAATGCTTTAACTCAAGTTTCCAACAACAACAGTGCATCAATGGATCTTACTAAATATAACTATGTTGATGCACAAGGCAGATCTAAGTCAGTAATGGCTTGGGTCAAAAAGAGAAACTAATTTCTCTACTTTATGTACAGGGCAATCTACAAGACAAGCTAAAAGACCAAGGAATTGTGGATAGTGGATGCTCTGGACATATGACTGGTGACATATCCCAACTTGAAGATTTTGTGCCTATTGATGGTGGATGTGTTGCTTTTGGTAATGATCCTACAGGTGGAAAAATTGTTGGTATTGGTACTATAAAAACAGGAAATTTGAATTTTGAAAATGTGATGTTAGTGAAAGGACTTAAGTTTAATCTCTTTAGTGTTTCACAAATGTGTGACAAAAGGAATTTTGTTCTTTTTACTGACACTGAATGTCTTGTCCTTTCTTCTGACTTTAAGTTACCAGATGATAAGTATGTGGTACTAAAAGTTCCAAGAAATGACAACATATACAGTGATCATATAAAGAATATAGTTCCTAGAAGAAATGTAACTTGTTTTTTTTGCTAAAGCCACCTTTGATGAATCCAAATTATGGCATAGGAGACTTGGACACTTAAATTTCAAAACCATGAATAAATTGGTAAAAAGTAATCTTGTGAGAGGGTTACCTTCAAAAGTTTTTGAAATTGATGAAACCTGTGTTGCCTGTCAAAAGGGTAAACAACACAGAGTATCTTTTAAGTCCAAAGTTGTGAACACTATTTATAAGCCTTTGCATTTGCTTCATATGGATTTATTTGGACCTGTTTTTGTGAAAAGTCTGAATAAGAAGCAACTTTGCCTAGTTGTCACAGATGATTATAGTAGGTTTACTTGGGTATTCTTTCTAGCTACTAAAGATGAAACACCTGAAATTATTAAGGAGTTCATAACTAGAATAGAAAACCTAATAAATCACAAGGTTAAGATAATAAGGTGTGACAATAGAACTGAGTTTAAGAATCATACAATGAATCAGTTCTATGTGGGTAAGGGTATTTTAAGACAGTACAGTGTTGCTATAACTCCTCAACAAAATGGTGTAGCTGAGAGGAGAAATAGGACATTGATTGAGGCTGCTAGGACTATGTTGTCAGATTCAAAATTACCTATACCTTTTTGGGCTGAAGCAGTGAACACTGCCTGCTTTGTGCAAAATAGGAGTAAGGTAGTTAAGCCTCATAATAAGACCCCTTATGAATTATTTCATGGTAAAAAGCCAATGATAGCATTCTTTAGACCATTTGGGTGTCCTATTACCATCTTAAATACCAAAGACCAATTAGGCAAGTTTGATGAAAAGGCTGATGAAGGTTACTTTGTTGGATACTCTGTCAATAGTAAAGCTTATAGAGTATACAATAAAAGAACTAGATTTGTGGAAGAAAACCTGCATATTGAGTTTGATGAGAATAAAACCAATAGTGCAGGAACTGGACCAGAATGGCTATTTGATATTGATATGCTAACCAAAACCATGAATTATGAGCCAGTGTTTGCAGGAATGGATACTAACTCTCTTGCAGGTAATCAATCAAATGACTCTGCTGCTAAGGAAGCTGATTCCCAAAAGGAGTTTGTGTTGATTGAAAAATTGAGCCTTGGACCAAATATTTCTCCTACACAGGAGGAAAGGAGCTCACAAGATGATGTTGTCCAAGATTCTCCTAAAGGAAGTGAGGGAGAACCAAAAGTTGATGAAGTGGTGGAAAAACCTAAGGAAACTACTTCTAGCAGCAGTCTTCATAACTCTACTGCTAATGAACACTCTGCTGCTGGACCTAGCAACACTACTGCTACACACAAGTTTCCAACTTTTGATTCACAGGGTATATCTCTTGCTGATTCACCATACCCTGATGATTCCACTACACCTGGTTTGACAGAGATCTATTCTGATACTGATGATGAGGCTCTTGATCCTCAAATCTTTGGAGCTGCAGCAGATGTTACTAATTTGGAATCTAATATTCCAGTTAGTCCAACCAAAACTACAAGAGTTCACAAAGTTCACCCCAAAGAAAACATTTTGGGTGATCCATCATCAACTGTGCAAACTAGGAGGATGACTAAAGAGCAAAAAGATATCTTACACAAAGCTTTCTTTGTAAGATCTCTTCATCAAAGAAACAGTCATAAAGATCTGCAAAACTGTCTATTTGCTTGTTTCCTATCACAAGTTGAACCCAAAAATGCCTATAAAGCATTACAAGATTCAAGCTGGGTAGAAGCCATGCAAGAAGAGCTTCTTCAATTCAGATTACAAGAAGTTTGGACCTTGGTGGATTTGCCTAATGGAAAAAGGGCAATTGGTACTAAATGGGTTTTTAGGTGTAAAAGAGATGAAAGAGGAATTGTGATCAGAAACAAAGCAAGGTTGGTTGCTCAAGGATACACACAACAAGAAGGTATTGATTATGATGAAGTGTATGCACCAGTGGCAAGAATTGAGGCCATAAGACTGTTTTTGGCTTATGCTTCATACAAAGATTTTGTTGTATATCAAATGGATGTTAAAAGTGCTTTTCTGTATGGGGAAATCAAGGAAGAAGTTTATGTGACACAACCACCTGGTTTTGAAGATCCAGATTTTCCTGACAAAGTTTACAAGGTTGAGAAAGCACTATATGGATTGCATCAAGCTCCCAGAGCATGGTATGAAAAGTTATCAACTTATTTGCTGGATTGTGGATATGAAAAGGGTAAAATTGATAAAACCTTATTCATCAAGAAGAACAAAGGTGATATTTTGCTGGTTCAAGTATATGTAGATGATATCATTTTTG
The DNA here is from genome assembly GCA_014162995.1 of Artemisia annua. Lineage (NCBI taxonomy): Eukaryota > Viridiplantae > Streptophyta > Magnoliopsida > Asterales > Asteraceae > Artemisia > Artemisia annua. The sequence goes on along the minus strand of LBNU01008694.1, from coordinate 81,644 downwards.
GTTCTACAAGCAAAGCTATGTGTGAGGAGTTTGAGAAGATCATGAAGAATAAATTTTCTATGAGTTCCATGGGTGAACTTACATTTTTCTTGGGCTTGCAAGTGAAACAACTGCATGATGGTATATTCATCAGCCAAGATAAGTATGTGGCTGACATTTTAAAGAAGTTTGGATTTGAAGATGCCAAGCCTGCAAAGACAACTCATGAGAAAGATAAGCCATTGATGAATGATGAGTATGGCAAAGAGGTGGATGTTCACTTGTACAGGTCAATGATTGGTTCATTGATGTACCTTACAGCTTCAAGACCAGATATTATGTTTGCTGTATGTGCTTGTGCAAGATATCAAGTCAATCCCAAAGAATCACATCTTAATGCTGTAAAGAGAATCTTTAGATACTTAAGGTATCAACCCAAATTGGGGCTTTGGTATCCTAAGGATTCACCATTTCATTTGGAAGCATACTCAGACAGTGATTATGCTGGGGCTAGCTTGGATAGGAAATCCACAACAGGAGGTTGTCAATTTCTGGGAAGCAGATTGGTGTCATGGCAATGTAAGAAACAAACTGTGGTGGCAAATTCTTCAACAGAAGCAGAGTATGTGGCTGCTTCAAGTTGCTGTGGTCAAGTACTTTGGATGCAAAACCAATTGCTGGACTATGGGTACAATTTTATGAACACCAAAATTTTCATTGACAATAACAGTACATTGTGCATCATCAAAAATACTGTTTTTCATTCTAAAACAAAACATATTGAGATAAGACATCATTTTATCAGAGATTGCTATGAAAAGAAGTTGATTCAAGTTGTTAAAATTCATACTGATCTAAATGTTGCTGATCTACTTACTAAACACTTTGATGTGGGTAGATTTCAGTTTTTAGTTGCAAGCATTGGTATGAGAAATCTTTGAAAAACTTATCTCATTGTGTTTTTGTAAAGTTTTGTAAAAGTATTTTGCACTGTTATTGGTCTAAAAAGGTTGTTTCTACTGCTGATTATACTCTGCTGCTCATACTCTACTCTACTGCTAGAGTATGACTTAGCAGTATAGTGTTCTGTTTGTGTTTGTGTTTTGGACTAATCTTTTGCAGGGAAAGTTCAAGTGTTAATGATGTTCTTTAGAGCTAATGTACATTCAAAGATTGCACTGAAGTTAAAGAAGAACAGAGATACTTCATTAATTATTCAAAGGATGTTCATTACAAGCTTTCAAAACACAAAAGGAAACATTCACACAACCCTAACACCTATTACATGGGACGTTTTCCTTTGGCCTTGGAGTCTCTTTTCTCTTGTTCTTGGGCAACATTGGCAAGAGCATCTCTCAAGGATTGGGAATCTGGCATGGTTCTGTTTCTTCCCATGGACTGAGTTGCCATATCCCACACTCTTGGACAAACCAGGCCTATCACAACTCCATGTGATTCAGAAGGTCCCTCTGCTTGTGAAAATTGAGTGTGAGAAGGAGGAACTGATGCTGATGGTTGTGGAGGAGGAGGAACTGGTGCTTCTGCTTGGGGCTTAGGAGGAGGAACTGGTGCCTCTGGCTGTGATGGTTCTGCTTGCAAAAACTCTAAATGCTTTCTCAAAGCTTTTACCAAAGCTTTTGGAATATCTTGAGCCAATGAGGAGGTCATGTGTGGTTCTTGTGGTGGTTGAGTTGGTTGTGGTGCTTGTGGTGGATGTGATGGATTTGGTGACTGGTAATCTCTATGAAAAAGGAAGGTATTTTGCATTGATGTCATGATTGAACTTCCGGGCTTGTTCCTTAGTTCGTCTACCACATTTGGGTGGTCGATATGGTGGTAGATATGGTACAAAGGGTGGATTATTTGACTCTGAGTCTGAGGAATCTGAGGAGATGTTGATTCTTTCACTATTGTCAGACATTGTGCTTGTTTTGGAAAAGATTGAGGTTATTGATTATGTTTTGTGGTGTTTTTGGAAGTGATTAGGGTTTACTTGGAATATCAATTGGATTTGATNGGAAGGTATTTTGCATTGATGTCATGATTGAACTTCCGGGCTTGTTCCTTAGTTCGTCTACCACATTTGGGTGGTCGATATGGTGGTAGATATGGTGCAAAGGGTGGATTATTTGACTCTGAGTCTGAGGAATCTGAGGAGATGTTGATTCTTTCACTATTGTCAGACATTATGCTTGTTTTGGAAAAGATTGAGGTTATTGATTATGTTTTGTGGTGTTTTTGGAAGTGATTAGGGTTTACTTGGAATATCAATTGGATTTGATCCCCTTTTATTGAGGATCAATTAGGAGTTATGGTAATTAATGAGGAGTTGGTGATTGGAATTCAATTTTTGGTAACTGCCTCTTATTGAAGATATTTGATTCGATTCTTGACTTTTTGTCCAAGAAAAGTCAAACTACTGTTTGGGTTCATAAGCAGTAGTCAACTCTGCTGCTAGTTGTATAACTCTGCTGCTGGGTGTCTACTGCTACAACTTAAAGTTGAGGGACGGTTATGTAACTTCTACTAAGCCGTTTATAACCTAATTGAATCACCTTTTCTCTACACCATAACCACGAATTGCAGTTTAGAAACCAACCCACTCTCCATTATCATCCAAATTCAAAATCCCCAAATCTTACGAACCCTAAATCATGGATATCGAACGAACATGGGCAAAAAGTCATAACACTGTGGCAGAACTTGACACAGATGTTATACCTTCTGAATTCACAGAAATGGCAAACTTTCTAAATGCTACATCTCTTAAGTATGCATTAACTGTGAATCCTACCGTCTATGCTGCTCACATCAAACAATTTTGGCATACTGCCAAAGTCAAAACTTTGAAGGGAGAACTTTGTGTGAGGGCATATGTTGATGATCAAAAAGTAATCATTTCTGAAGCCTCTATTAGAACAACCTTGATCCTTGATGATGAAGAAGGAACACAGTGTCTTGCAAGGAATGAGCTTTTTGATGTTTTGGCAGAACTGGGTTATAAGAAGAAAGACAATAGTTTAAAATTTCAAAAAGGTCTTTTTTCTACTCCTTGGAAATTTTTAGCCCATACTTTATTGCATTGTTTGAGTCCTAAAACAACTGGGTGGAATGAGATTAATGCAACCATAGCATCTGCTATGATTTGTTTAAGCACAGGAGACCCATTTAATTTTCAAACATGATTTTTCAGGGCATTGTTTTTAGTGTCAAAGAAAAGGGAAAATCTTTGCTTTATCCAAGGTTTATCCAACTTTTTACTAATGATCAAATTGAAACAACCAGATCCCATAAAGCTATTTATAAATCAACAATAATGGGATCTATGTCTTTTAGTTTTTTGGTCAAGGTTAACAAAGAATTTTCTGGTGAAGTTACACCACTTACTCCTTATATGGTGGAACTTATTGAAAATACTCAGGGTGAAGGATCAGGAACTCCCACTGATTCCCAACACACACCCACTTTTGAATCACCATCCCCACAACCCTTAAAGACCTACAAACG
>LBNU01008694.1:38234-77147 GCA_014162995.1 Artemisia annua | reverse complement strand
AGAGTGTGAAAAGCTGAGAAGAAGATAGAGTGTTTGAAAGCATCCTCTTGGTGTTTGTTTGAGCTTATAAGAAACTTGCATATTTTCAGGGAAAATATCAAGTTTAGGGGAGGATTGTTGGGTTTTGAAGTAACTCTACTTCTGGGTGCTACACTGCTGCTAGCTAGTCAAGTCTACTGCTAAGTGTAAAATCTCTACTGCCAGACNTTGATGTTATCTAAAGATGTAAAAGTTAACATTAATTCATGACTTTAATTGGTTCTTCATGTTAGACCTGATGGCCTAATAATGCGTATTCATGATGTGCGGCTATCTAATTCTATAAAGTATAAACATTTTATGATCGATTTAATCCATCGTTGGTATCAAGTCATATAATATGCTGATATATGTATTTAACGTATTGCTTTTGTAAATCAAATATGGATTATATATATATATATATATATATATATTTTTTTTTTTTTTTTTTTTTTTTTTTTTTTTTTTTTTTGTGATCACACAACAATTAGCATGTTCCAGTTATACTTAACTAGCAGAATGCCCTCGCTTTGCGACGGATGATATTGGATAACATTTGAAAAATGACATTGTGATGGTTGAATTGTTCACATACATGGTTTATTGACTTAAACTAGATCAATTAGCTAATAACTTCACTAGATAAAAAATAGTACGAAATTACTCCAGACAATCTATTAAAACAAACAGTTTTACATTATACAGTATATGAATTTATATAAAATAAATGCTTATTTAAATATTAAATTTTGCTTATGGTCAAAGTTATAAACAAAAATAAATTAATAGAAAAGGGTAATCAATTTGTTGTGACAAGAATTGAGGGAATGAATATTCTTCTTATTGATCATTAACTATGAGATTTACAAAGAGTATATATATACAAACATTAGGGCAAAAACCCTAATAGCTAACATGGGCCGTGGGCCTATTATGGGTTATATGGACATCCACTAATAATTATCCATAATACTCCCTCTTGGATGTCCATATTGTTAATACGCATAGGGATTGCTGCCTCATTAAAAACCTTGCCAGGAAAACCCAGTGGGACAAAACCATGACTAAGGACAAAAAGAGTGCAGCGCGTATTATCTCCCTCTAATGACTACATCACTTGGTATCTTGTAAATAGGTCAACGAAATCATCACTTGAACGAGAAGTGTCTTGTCGCCTTTGATGTAACGTTTCTTGAATATAGCAAGGTATGCTACATTATCTTCATGCAATAGTTGCTATCTCCTTTCCAGAATTTATGTATGGTTTGATGAAATCGCCTTGATTGTTTGCTCTATCGAATGCCAGGAAAAATAACTAAATTGTGATTGTCTCACAATGGTGAAGGTGGATCTCGTATGATGCATCCTAGGTAAGGGCGTACCTTTTGTACCAGTAGCGATGCAGCATGGTGCAACAGAAGACGTGCTTCTGTGGCAGAAGTGCGCGCTGTGCACGACAAGGTGCGAACATAACATTCGTCTTTATAACCGACAGAGGACGTCTCCCCTGCGGCAAGATGGTGCGAATATTTAAATTCGTCTTTGTACTGGGCTTGCAATACCTCTTACGTACGATCTGATTTCAAATACGCCTGCGTACGATGTGCGCAAACAGTGGTATTATGTACCCTGGTAGCCCCCCAAGTTTGATGGTGCTACTCGTGTAGGAGCATTAAACTTATCTATGCGAATCCTGAAAAACACTTAATGCGAACATTAGAAGTATATGCTGCGAATCGCAACATATAAAACTTAATAAAATAAAAGATAAATAGTATAGCACATAGCATATAAGAGAAACTATCGTTGTGCGAATTACACCTATCGTGAGGTTTTTCATAAACAATTAATTGTTTCGTTTTTCTTTTTTATTATAGAAAAAACAATGGCGCGGATGGATGTACCGTAACCGCGACTAGTAGTTTCAAGCGCGCGCACAGACGCGGATGGATGTATCGTGGCCGCATAGACTCTAACGTTTGAGGATGATCGCAGTTGACCACGGCTTTTATCTGCGTGCGCTCATGGCGATCGACTTAGCATCGTGGTGCCTATATGTAACAGTGCGCTCATGGCGCCAGTCTGCGAAGATGTCTCTTACACATGGCCTAACGCGGGTAGATTTATCCTGACTGCGTTGTTCGCGTCTAAAATATAAAATAGGTCCGATCGTGCGGACTTGGCGCATGGCTATAGGTAAAATCTTGTTTACCAAGTTAGAAGATTTATGTAAAATCTTTTAAATACTTAAAAGATATTGTGATATCTCTTCCGTACATATTTAAATCAAATCCGAAAGATATGGAATATTTTTCTGTATATATCTAAAAATATGGAATCTTTTTTCCATACATATCTTATTATAATTCCTTTGTTCAAGTAACGTAGGCTGTCAGCTTGTATAGCTGTTCTGTTTAGTCGCAACTTTTGACCAAGAAAAATAGGAAAGCAATTTAATGTGTAGTGTACAACTAAACAATTTAATGTGTCATGTACAAAATAAATAATGAATACCACATCGGTTGTGTTTTAAAGTTACCGGCTTTTGAACTCAATGGTTGCTTTCCGGTGATGTGAGAACACGAAACTTGTCGTAGTCATGTCCCACGGATGGCGCCACTTGTTGATACATAATCTGGCGCGGGTCGATTCAACGACTCTCCTTGGGCCGTTAGTCGTCTTCTCGAGCCCTATTAGACCTGTCAACAACGAAAACCCGTTAGGAGTGGACCCGAGGCCGTAGCCCCGGGATCCACCTCCGACGGTCAAGTTAGTCATCGATGCGATGTAGCATATATGAGTTAGGTTTAGGGTAACCTGTTATGAGATCATGAATAAGGGGATTCCAGCCATGTATTTATAGGCATGGATTAGGGTTTAGGCGTAGAGTGGGCCGCTGTCTGCCGGGCCTGGCCCATTGTCTGGGCGCGGGCCAGACTATACATCCACAATGATGACGTATGGTATGGATTCGGACCACGAATCCACCCAGTACGCAAGCCCACCACGAATGGGCCATTATTATGACATTCGTAGCCCACGAGGCCCACGAATACAAACCTCGCTTAGAACCCACCATGAGTGGACTGCTCGAGATCGACCAAGTGGCTCTTATGACGTTGAACGAGTTTTATAGGGTTGTTGTTGCTCTTTTAGATACATCGGCCCCCAAATAGTTTGAGGTTTTATATTTCATGACAAAATGTCGATTAAGCAATTGTTATGCATAACACTTGTGTCGAATTCAGATTGTTGCGTTGGTTAGGCTGATGTATATATAGAATGATAAGTTTGTTGATATTGTTTCTATATGTACGTTGTGCAAATGATACTGTTTAGGTTTGCAAATGTGAATGTATTACTTCGGTAGTGTTTGGTTACATGTTTTGAAAAAGAGAAATGAATATATTTTCTTTGGAAAAAAAATCATTTTCTGGTATGCTAATATCTAGTACGGTTTAAAACCGTATCAAAAGGGCTTAAAAATGGTACCTAAAGACTTTTTTCTGTGGTAGTGAATGTGATAATATATATCCAATTGATGTTTCTTGTTTTTGTTTCAGTTATATCATAAAAGAAACAAAAATTAACATAGTAAAATATAAAATAACAATTTAGTAACAATACATGATTTAAGATTATCAGGTACACATATACTTTTTGTTGATATGTATAAATCAAATAAAATTCATCTTTCAAAGAAGGAAATGTGGTTGATATTTTGATAGCATGTCAGTCAATCTTCGAATTCTTGCTACAATTTAAACTGTAAAAAGACATAAAAACGTGGTATGTCTATATAGATATAACAAATAAGGATCACGTGTGCTATTTTACTACTTGAGTAACGTTCATTGGATGGAATATATTCATTACTTAAGTGCTATACTATATAAGAATGGAAAGACTCCCTCTCTCATCAACAACCTAAAACATTCTCTATTATTTTAACCTCAGCATATATATACGTTTTACATAATTTCTTTATAGTTCTTCATGACAAAAGTGCACCCAGAGACGATTATTCCTGTTCAATCCTCATCTACACGTAAGAACCCTGTTGTCTTTACAGTTTGGAAGAAGTCACTCGTGTTTAATTGCGATGGGTTCACAGTGTATAATTCTAAAGGTAATCTTGTATATCGAGTAGACAACTATGTCGCAGGAGGAAATGGTGAGATTGTTCTCATGAATGCCTCAGGTCACGCTCTCTACACCATCTGCCGCAAGGTATATAAACATTTCATAATATTTATATATACTAATCATGTTTTGAAATGTATTGGATAGTTATTAATAAGGTGATTACATGTAATGAACAGAAGTTAAGCCTATCAGATAGCTGGATGGTGTATGACGGAGAAACATTGGTAAAACCACAGTTTTTAGTGAAGAAACATCTGAACCGTCTTAATACCAAGTCCCTCGCGTATGTGACCCTAACAGGATCATCTGAATATAACAATGTTAACAATAATAGAAATGTCATATATGAGATTGAACGATCATACACTCAGAAATGTTGTGTCGTGTATGATGACAAGCGACGCTGTGTTGCAGAGATACGACGGAAAGAAGCCAAGACAGGAGTTTCACTCGGGGGAGATGTTTTTAATTTGGTTGTACAGCCTCTAGTCGATCCCAACATGGCTATGGCCTTGGTGATTGCGTTATATCAAATGTTTGGTTCTTCTAGACATTTTCTTACATAAAATTCAAACCCGACAACCCAAAATGTAGTGCAGAAAATAAATTAAGTTGCAACTCTTTGATGTTATCTAAAGATGTAAAAGTTAACATTAATTCATGACTTTAATTGGTTCTTCATGTTAGACCTGATGGCCTAATAATGCGTATTCATGATGTGCGGCTATCTAATTCTATAAAGTANTTTTTTTTCCTGTTTTCTTGTGATCACACAACAATTATGTGTAGTAATAAGAAATTGCAATTAGCATGTTCCTGTTATACTTAACTAGCAGAATGCCCTCGCTTTGCGATGGATGATATTGGATAACATTTGAAAAATGACATTGTGATGGTTGAATTGTTCACATACATGGTTTATTGACTTAAACTAGATCAATTAGCTTATAACTTCACCAGATAAAAAATAATACGAAATTACTCCAGACAATCTATTAAAACAAACAGTTTTTCATTATACAGTATATGAATTTATATAAATAAATGCTTATTTAAATATTAAATTTTGCTTATGGTCAAAGTTATAAACAAAAATAAATAAATAGAAAAGGGTAATCAATTAACTTTATTAGAAAACTTGTAACTTAATTTAGTAGTCATTTGATATGTTTTATTGTGAATACTCTTTTATGTAATAAAGGAAAATCTTTGTGACATAGAAATTTTTGGAACTTGTAATAATTGAATGGGTATTGCTAACCTCTTATTGAACAAAAAACCCCTAAATAGTTTCTGATTGATCGATTTAATTAAAACACGACCAACATAACCACTTCCCTTTTTTAAAAATTATATATTTAAGTTCCATCAGAAAAAATGTTGAATTTGAGGTATAACATAGGCTGTTTAAAAGTATTATGAAATGCTTATTTTAATGTCGTTGTGAATGATCCGGTTTTCGATCCTATGATTTAAATTTAGGTCAGTAATTGATCACTATGTTTGTATATATGATTGATCGCCGAAACCTACAGTCTAATGGAATTTGTTCTCCAATTCATAAATTCAAAGAACACAACGCTGCAATTCAATTTTATTTTTTCTGTTTTGTGATTTTATTTTGAACGTCCAAATTTTTGTATGCTACAGCACTGTTTAGAAAACCAAGACTATTACGCCTTGAGAGTTCAAAAGAGGATGGCCAAGTATTGAGAGTTCAATAGGGGACCGCTATATAGTGTTACATCACGATCTGCTAATGTGAAAAATATAACTTGAACATGTCGTCGGATCAAGTTCCTACTTAATTAATACCACATGGTTTCCCTGTAAAGTGTTGCGTGTTGGTAAAAAAAAAACAACTAAGATATCCTTGGAACTACGCCAGAGCTATTTTTTATTTTTTTATTTTTTAAACAGTGTGAATACATTTTCAATTCCACAATTAGCAATGTGATTCCTTAAGATATATCTGAACTTTAGCTTGTGTGATACACGTGGAACACTAATTCGTCGTATTGATTTTTGGCTGTACAATCTTTTCAATATTATTATTTTTTTTTGGGAAAAACAATCTTTTCAGTATTACTCATTTGACTTCTGCTGATTTATTTGAGATGACGGAATATAAGTTTAAGATTAAGAAGCCTATAATCCACCAAATGGTTTGTGAGATTGATTTGTTGTAATAGTTAGTTGTCGTTCGAAAAAAAAAAAAAAAAAGCCTGTAATCCGGTTACGAACAATTTATTACAAGAACTTTATGGCTCTAAAATGTTATGAATCTCAGTTGACCCATCTTAACTTTAATGATTGAGTAGAATGAATTCTCGATATGAAATATTGTACAAGTTTTTACATGTAAATAACGCTTATAACTTATAATGAAGTAATAAATTTTAAGTTCGATACATTTTAAGAAAATACAAACAAAACTAATAAATTAAACAAAAAAAAAAAAAAAAAAAAAAAAAAAAAAAAAAAAAAAAAAAAAAAAAAAAAAAAAAAAAAAAAAAAAAAAAAAGGAGGTTCATGTCCGAACCACTTGGGATTTTTAATATTAGGTTGTTTCCATATCTTTTCTTTTAAGGAAAAGTTCTTACCAATATAAATATTGTACAAATCTTATATGTAAATAACACTTATAACTTATAACTTTGTTCAAAAGAAAAAAATAACACTTATAACTTATATTAAAGTAACAAATGTAAAGTTTAACAATATTTTCAGTATTAATACATGATAAAAAAAATCATGTCAAAACTCTGTACATGCACTGATGCACGGGTATTATAACTAGTTGCATGTGCAGAATAATCGTTTAGTTCAAAAGTAATATTTTTAAAAAAATTTAAAGACAAATTATGTACGTATATAGAAGTAACATTACAAATACTGTAGTTGTGTGAACACTTGAAATACCATGTGATACACTAGGTCAATGTATATTCACACGTATTGTATCCCAAATAAAATGTTTAAAATACATATTAAGAAAAGTATACTCATAATATACTGTGAAATAAAATCTCATATTTTACTTCGAAACGTCTTGATCAGTTAAAAGTTGAGAAAAGACACTCATTTCTAAATAAATTAAAGGGATAATGGTATAAAGAAGTATCTAATTAGTAGGTTTCTGAAGGTCCAGTGAGTGAGTGAAATGATGGAGGGAAGCGGCAACAATGTGGTAAGATGATGAATGAAGGGGCTTGATGATATAAGTGTTTGGAATGTGTTTTTTGTAACGGGAAAGATCAATATAATAATACCTTTATCTAATACTCCATATAACTAAATCAAATATAATTAACAAATTATGTCACGTCAAAGCTTCTCTGTAATGATGCAAACAATCGGAAAAATTAGAGAGTTTAAGTGTTTTAATCGGAATATTAAGAGTATTATATTATATAAACAATAGTAAAAAGTGAGAAGTTTTGTGCTTTTTATATTATTATTCTTTAATTAAAATATAAATGTGAACATTTATTTTGAGATTTAGAGAAGGATTCAAATACAAATATACAATGCATATTTCAAAACGTCTTGATCAGTTAAAATATGAAAATAACGTGTCAATGACCTGCAGGCCAGGATCTATAGATGTGGGGTAACGAGGATTAATCTGAATGAACAGTGAAGCAGATCCGCAGATTTATTATCCAGAAATAGGTGGCGATATCGACCAAAATATAGTACTATGTTTAGGTTATCTACTATTAGTACATACAATAAGTCAATAATAAACAAATTATAAAATTTGATACATGCAACGTCAATGTGTGAACTCAACATTTCATGCAACAATTGGCAAGAGAATTTTCATATAATCGTAAAATTTGAATAATTCATGTACATCTAAAATAAGTTTCAAAGCAGATAAAATTATCCTTTTTATTATTATTAGGCCAAAGGCTAAAGAAAACTATTGTAATTATCAAAATGTATCAAAATTTCTAGTGAACTTTAATTTAAACAGATCCGGTATAATTAGTGTACATTCAAATTTAAAACAAAATGAATAACTTTTTAAGCTTTTCTTTCACATCTTCAATCCCATATTTCGGGGACTTTTCCGGCAATCAACCACCAACTCCGACTAACAAATCGTTCTTAATTATGAGAAATTGGTGTTGGAGTTGATGGTCGCCGGAATCCGGATTTAAAGATGAGAAAGATGGAGATCGAAGAACAAAAAGGTATTTTAGTCAAATCACTTAAAAAGTTATTCCTTTTGTTTTAAATTCGAATGTATACTAGTGTTGGTAGCCGAAAAAAGTCGCCGGAATGTAGGATTGAATATGAGAAATATGAAGATAGAAGAACAAAAGGGTATTTTAGTCAAATCACATAAACAGTTATTCATTTTATTTTAAATTTGAACGAATACTAGTCATACTGGGCCTTTTTAAAGTTCACTAGAAATTTCGATATATTTTGATAAGTACATTAGTGTTTTTTTTTTTTTTTTTTTTTTTTTTTTTTTTTTTTTTTTTTTTTTTTTTTTTTTTTTTTTTTTTTTTTTTACCTTTGTCCTTATTATTATTATATAGATTAAATTTGTTTTTTTGTATGATCAAATCTAGTATATTATCAAGTAGTTGCAAAAGCAACACCACAAGTAAATGTAGTGAAATATTAGTAAGGAACAACATGAACCATGGAGCGCCGTCGCATGAGAACTGGCTTTACGACAGTCCAGTCCATTCTGATGTAGAAGCAAAGCTGAGAAATTTCTTGGCTGAGTTACGAAATGATGATAGAATCCTTGGAATCCAGGTTTGTACGTTTTTTGAATGATTGTCTTGTTAGTACGTACGTTTTGTGTCATATGTTACTAAAAAAAATTTATCTATTGGAGTGTAATTAAGTTCTAGACTTTGTTGTCGTATGTTACAAAAAGCTATGGGTATTGTGTTTCTTAGGTATGTGCATACAAAGACGGGAAAGTGATCATTGATACTGCAGCTGGCGTGCTAGGAAAAGAAGATCCTCGACCAGTTCAGCCTGATAGCTTATTTCCACTTTTCTCTGTAACTAAGGGCGTCGCGGCAGGAATGGTACACTGGTTAGCGGATAAAGGGTATGTTTTTGTGTGGGTCAAGTACTATTTGCAATATTATTCAAGAATTTGGTCCTTATAAGATTTTAGTATGTTAACTATTATGATCATAAAACATAGCAATACTTAGTATTGTTAGTTAATTTGTAGAATAAAAGGATTCAAGAGGTTGTATGTATTTCCAATATGTATTTTTATGGAAGCCTTTAATAATATGTATCTTCGTTGTAGCAAACTGAAGCTTGATGAAAACGTTGCAAACTTTTGGCCTGAGTTTGGTACAAATGGAAAAGAGCAAATAAAGGTACTTCTAATCTTGGGTTCTAATATTTCTCGTCTTCTAAGGTGATGTATGGATTTTTATTTTGAAACTATTTATCAGATTATTGCAACATGTAGTCGCATCATTTAGTTCTTAATATATAGATATTAGATTACCAAATTGTCCTCTTCTCCTGCAGGTTAGTCAAATACTCAATCACACATCTGGTCTACACAATGCTCTTGCAGACATTTTTGAGGAAGATCCGATGATAATTTCTGATTTTGACGAGTGTCTAAAACGGATCGCAATGGTTGCACCCGAGACAGAACCTGGCTGCGAACAGTTTTATCATTATCTATCATATGGTTGGCTATGTGGTGGGATCATTGAGGTACCCATTAGATACCTCTACTTTTATTCTCATTAGAGAATTATTAACCTATAGGATTCGAACATAAGTCCTCTATGCTAGCTTTTAAAATGCAAATAGAGTCCTAATAAGGAGTGTTAATACCCATGGTCAATATCCTCAATGTCCGGCGGGCAATAATACCTGCTTTAAATCTACATGCCTCAGCTCGTGCATTGACTCGCTACTATGCTGCCCTCGTTGATGTTGATACCAATATTTTTACAAACACTAAAGCAAAAATTCATGATGCATTCATGGGAAGTGGAGATTGTAAGGATCTAATTTTACAAAATGGTAAATTTGGGCTCGGGTTTGCAAGGCTTGAAGCAACTGAAGGTGGTGTACTTGGGTTTGGTCATTGGGGATTTGGTGGATCTACTGGGTATGCTGATATAAATAACAGGTTTGCGATTAGTGTAACGCTAAACCTGGAATCTTCAGGGGCTTTGACAGGGGAGATAATACGCTTTATTTGCTCCGAACTTAATCTTCCTGTACCTGAAGATTATGCAGAATCAAGGGACTTCACTGAGAATTCAGAGATCAATTAAAGGGTGTTAAGTTTTATCTAAAACAGATCAAATAATCAAATATGTATGTGGTAAACTTATGATATATTTGTAGCTTTGTAGCCATTATGAGCAGAAACTGCTTAAACAACTGCTAATCTTTCTGTTGTGCATCAAATTTATTTAAGTATAAATCTATCTTTTTCGCTACCTGACCCGTGTTTATCAATATAAAAAAGGTTTGCGCGTTAGATTTGATCGGTGGCAAGAGCACTGTGTGTAGACACCATCAACAATGTCCCTTTTGGTTTCATCTTACAACTGTCCACATTTTCAAGATTTATAATTAGAAAAAAAAGTACACACATACTAGCTAGGAGGCGAGTGCGGTATATATTCAAATAAACTTGTTTCAGACTCGTTCGTTGTACTTGATGTTATTACCGTTTAATTACTTGATTACTTAACTATTTAACTAACCAAGTAACATACAAATCAGCCTATGCATTATACTAAACTGGACACTGTTTGACATTATATTCAAACACTACAAATTCTTTAATCTCGGCAGCTGCACATTCTACTTTTGTTCCACTTCTTTTACAGCCTTTGAATCTTTAAGCTCATCATTCTCAATTTAACTGTTTCAGTGCACCCCATATAACTAAATCAAATATAATAACAAATGTCACGTCAAAGCTTCTTCATAACGATGCCAACAATCGGAAAAAATAGAGTTTCAAGTGTTTTAATCGGAAAATTAGAAGTATATTATATAAAAAATAATAAAATTTGACAAGTTTTGTGCTTTTCTATATCATTCCCAAAATTAAAATATAAATATGAACATTTATTTTGTGATTTAGAGATTTGGAGGACCGTCTTGATTCAAATACCATGCATATTTTTCTGGGGTATAGCACTGGTGATGAGAAAAGATGTCGTGGATTAAATGGCCAAATGTGATAGCACCTAAATTAAATGGTGGGTTGGGTATATTGGCAGCCTTAAAGCAACTAACCTTGCTCTTCTTTCTCGTTGATGGTGGAGAATACGGTCAGATAATAGTGCATTTTGGAACTCGGTGATTACTAATATTCATGGTTGCTTAGGTGGTACTAATTCTCATGATTATGTGTCAACTACTGGAAATCTATCGTCAAAGCTGGGATGGAAGTACATAATATGGGTTTTCATTTCTTTGAAGCTTTGAGTCGTAAGGTTGGCCAGGGGAATACAATTTATTTCTGGAAAGAACCTTGGTTGGGTAATCACATTCTCTCAAACAAATTTCCAAGACTGTTTGCACTTGAAACGTCACAGGAATGTTGTCTTAGTGATCGATGTGAAAGTGATGATGATAACCTTCAATGGAGATGGGCTTGGCGTCGGCCCATCAGAAGTGGCAGGGAGTTGGAAGAATTCAATGGGCTAATGGATCTACTTTGTAACTTTAATCATGGTACAGGGGAAGACGGTTGGAATTTCTTGTTAAGTAACTCGAACTTGTTTTCTGTTAAATCAGTGCTAGTTGCTATTGATAAATGTGGGATTGTCTCAACTAGTCGTCCAACTAGATGGTCATCTCTCATTCCCTCGAAAGTCTTAATTTTTGTTTGGCGTGCCGAGAGAAACCGTATCCCAACTAGAGTGGAGTTTGACCTCAAAGGTATTGATATACCTTCGATACTATGTCCCATTTGCGACAATGAACTTGTGACAGTTGATCAGATTTTGGCGAAATGTGATTGGGTATCTCACATTTGGAAAAATATTTTTTTGTGGTGGGGTTTTGAATTCAAGACGGGTTCTTCCTTTTTGGAGATTATTGATTTCATCAAAAACCTTAGCTTGGAAAAGAAGAAGTTATTTCAAGCACATCAACTTTCATGTTTTGAATCCGTCATATTCTCTTCATCTTGGTTGCTTTGGAATGCAAGAAATGAGAAGATCTTTTCGGCTAAAAGGTGCTTGTTAGAAGATATATTCATCAAACTACAACATCTATGTTTTTGTTGGTTGAATAATAGGTACAAAAAAATTCTCTTGATTGGACTTTATGGCTTTCTTGTCCCATGGATGCATGTTATGTTTCTAGTTCGTGAACTATGTATTTTGTAATTTGCTTGCCTTCTAGCTCCTTGTTAGAAGGTAGCCTTCTTTGAANGATAATATACGCCCGTCGACATGACGACGGGATGGCCCCGAAAATGTCGACGGGAGTGGCGTCGAATGTAGTAGTGACATATCTAATAATAAATAATCTACTTTTAGTAACATCAAATAAGGCGTAATGATCACCCGCGAAAAGATCAGCAATCAGCATCGTTAATCAACTGGAGTATGCCGATGTCAATGGGTCTTGAGATTAACAAATCTGGGAACCGTATCCCTAAATCTGAAAAAAAGGGAAAAAAAATTAATGAAAAGCTCAAGTATCAATCTTTATAAATATGAAAAATTGAATGTCACAAAAAAATCACAAAGATTAAGAGCTAAAAACACTTACAATCGTCTTGATTTCCAATGACATCAATAGATCTTCAACTTTTTAATTGATTTTGTGAGAGGCGTTTGGTTTTGTATCTGGGTTTGATGAGAAGATCGTTGAGATGATCTCAAGAAGGTGGAATATTGGTTGTGATTCAGTGTAGTGTTTGGAATTTGTAATTTGATTTTCTTTTTATGGTATTGTGTGTGTGGGAGGGGGAGAAGAGGGTTCTTGAATATGATACATTCCCTCTCTCTCTAGAAATTTCCATATATCAATGGGGAAAAACTGGGTTTTAGATTATATGGTGGAGATGATGAGGCAGTGGTGAATCATTACAACAGCATAACGGAGCTAAACAGTTGCCAAAACGGGAGAATTTCTAATGAACAGTGTTTCAAACAGTGCTCCTACGGGACGGAGCTACAGTGACCCGTTGTACTTGCACCAATACAATTGTGCAACATATGTATGGTGTATGTACCATGCACAGTAAACATTTGTACAAATTCGTTTGCAACCACATATTGGACCTTAACAACTCCGTAATTACCATTGTAATACCCGTACTTTTAACGGATCAAAAAGTGGGTTTTAGTATATATTGTAATATGAAAATAACGTGTCAATGACCTGCAGGCCAGAATCTATAGATGTGGGGTAACTAGGATTAATCTGAATGAACAGTGAAGCAGATCCGCAGATTTATTATCCAGAAATAGGTGGCGATATCGACCAAAATATAGTACTATGTTTAGGTTATCTACTATTAGTACATACAATAAGTCAATAATAAACAAATTATAAAATTTGATACATGCAACGTCAATGTGTGAACTCAACATTTCATGCAACAATTGGCAAGAGAATTTTCATATAATAGTAAAATTTGAATAATTCATGTACATCTAAAATAAGTTTCAAAGCAGATAAAATTATCCTTTTTATTATTATTATTAGGCCAAAGGCTAAAGAAAACTATTGTAATTATCAAAATGTATCAAAATTTCTAGTGAACTTTAATTTAAAAAGATCCGGTATAATTAGTGTACATTCAAATTTAAAACAAAATGAATAACTTTTTAAGCCTTTCTTTCACATCTGCAATCCCATATTTCGGGGACTTTTCCGGCAACCAACCACCAACTCCGACTAACAAATCGTTCTTAATTATGAGAAATTGGTGTTGGAGTTGATGGTCGCCGGAATTCGGATTTAAAGATGAGAAAGATGAAGATCGAAGAACAAAAGGGTATTTTAGTCAAATCACTTAAAAAGTTATTCCTTTTGTTTTAAATTCGAATGTATACTAGTGTTGGTAGCCGAAATGTAGGATTGAATATGAGAAATATGAAGATAGAAGAACAAAAGGGTATTTTAGTCAAATCACATAAACAGTTATTCATTTTATTTTAAATTTGAACGTACACTAGTCATACTGGGCCTTTTTAAAGTTCACTAGAAATTTCGATATATTTTGATAAGTACATTAGTGTTTTTTTTTTTTTTTTTTTTTTTTTTTTTTTTTTTTTTTTTTTTTTTTTTTTTTTTTTTTTTTTTNAGTTTGTTGTCGTATGTTACAAAAGCTATGGGTATTGTGTTTCTTAGGTATGTGCATACAAAGACGGGAAAGTGATCATTGATACTGCAGCTGGCGTGCTAGGAAAAGAAGATCCTCGACCAGTTCAGCCTAATAGCTTATTTCCACTTTTCTCTGTAACTAAGGGCATTGTGGCAGGAATGGTACACTGGTTGGCTGATAAAGGGTATGTTTTTGTGTAGGTCAAGTATTATTTGGCTATCATGTCAAAACTGGTTCGTATCTAAAGCGGGTAATATTGTGCTGGTTGAGTTGGGTCGACCTGAAATACTTTGCAATATTATTCAAGAATTTGTTCCTTATAAGATTTTAGTATGTTAACTATTATGATCATAAAACATAGCAATACTTAGTACAGTTAGTTAGTTTGTAGAATAAAAGGATTCAAGAGGTTGTATGTATTTCCAATATGTATTTTATGGAAGGCTTTAATTATATGTATTTTCGTTGTAGGAAACTGAAGCTTGATGAAAATGTTGCAAACTTTTGGCCTGAGTTTGGTACAAATGGAAAAGAGCAAATAAAGGTACTTCTAATCTTGGGTTCTAATATTTCTCGTCTTCTAAGGTGATGTATGGATTTTTATTTTGAAACTATTTATCAGATTATTGCAACATGTAGTCGCATCATTTAGTTCTTAATGTATAGATATTAGATTACTAAATTGTCCTCTTCTCCTGCAGGTTAGTCAAATACTCAATCACACATCTGGTCTACACAATGCTCTTGCCGACATTTTTGAGGAAGATCCGATGATAATTTCCGATTTTGACGAGTGTCTAAAACGGATCGCAATGGTTGCACCCGAGACAGAACCTGGCTGCGAACAGTTTTATCATTATCTATCATATGGTTGGCTATGTGGTGGGATCATTGAGGTACCCATTAGATACCTCTACTTTTATTCTCATTAGAGAATTATTAACCTATAGGATTCGAACATAAGTCCTCTATGCTAGCTTTTAAAATGCAAATAGAGTCCTAATAAGCTCGAGCTCTAAGGATCATATGTTTCGTCCGTAATAAATACATTCTTAAATGTACAGCATGCATCGGGGAAGAAGTTTCAGGACGTTCTTGAGGAAGCTTTTGTTCGTCCACTTCAAATAGAGGGCGAGCTTTATATCGGGATTCCTCCTGGTAGGAATATGATTCCTCAAAAGTTACACTTTTCACACCTCACCAAGTAAAATAAAAATACTGATTTGGTATTTGGGACACTCATTGCAGGTGTTGAATCTCGTCTAGCAACTATTACTGTAGATACAAATGAAATTACTAAAGCAAGCCAAAACACCGACCCCAACAAGGTTCGCGGCACTGCCACTACCAAGAACCCGTCTTCTGTAACTTCAAGCTTAATTGATATGTTAATACCCATGGTCAATATACTCGATGTCCGGCGGGCAATAATACCTGCTTTAAATCTACATGCCTCAGCTCGTGCATTGACTCGCTACTATGCTGCCCTCGTTGATGTTGATACCAATATTTTTACAAACACTAAAGCAAAAATTCATGATGCATTCATGGGAAGTGGAGATTGTAAGGAACTAATTTTACAAAATGGTAAATTTGGTCTCGGGTTTGCAAGGCTTGAAGCAACTGAAGGCGGTGTACTTGGGTTTGGTCATTGGGGATTTGGTGGATCTACGGGGTATGCTGATATAAATAACAGGTTTGCGATTAGTGTAACGCTAAACCTGGAATCTTCAGGGGCTTTGACAGGGGAGATAATACGCTTTATTTGCTCTGAACTTAATCTTCCTGTACCTGAAGATTATGCAGAATCAAGGGACTTCACTGAGAATTCAGAGATCAATTGATCAAGGGTGTTAAGTTTTATCTAAAACAGATCAAATAATCAAATATGTATGTGGTAAGCTTATGATATATTTGTAGCTTGGTAGCCATTATGAGCAGAAACTGCTTAAACAACTGCTAATCTTTCTGTTGTGCATCAAATTTATTTAAGTATAAATCTATCTTTAGATTTGATCGGTGGCAAGAGCACTGTGTGTAGACACCATCAACAATGTCCCTTTTGGTTTCATCTTACAACTGTCCACATTTTCAAGATTTATAATTAGAAAAAAAGTACACACATACTAGCTAGGAGGCGAGTGCGGTATATATTCAAATAAACTTGTTTCAGACTCGTTCGTTGTACTTGATGTTGTTACCGTTTAATTACTTGATTACTTAAATATTTAACTAACCAAGTAACATACAAATCAGCCTATGCATTATACTAAACTGGACACTGTTTGACATTATATTCAAACACTACAAATTCTTTAATCTCGGCAGCTGCACATTCTACTTTTGTTCCACTTCTTTTACAGCCTTTGAATCTTTAAGCTCATCATTCTCAATTTAACTGTTTCAGTGCACCCCATATAACTAAATCAAATATACACTGCAACAAAATAGTTAATTTTTCACACTTATTAAACCATATTTTCACACTTTAAAGTGTGTGGAGTTAAAAAGTTCACACTTAACTTGTGTGTGAACCATATGGGTGTAGCAAATAATTTCACACTTTTAAGTGTGAAGATCTATAAAAAGTTCACTCTTTCAAGTGTGATGATTTTGAAACAATTCTTCACACTTTCAAGTGTGATGATTTTAAAACAATCCTTCACACTTTTAAATGTGAGCTTTTAATTCTTCACACTTTTTAGTGTGATGATTTCAAACAATTCTTCACACTTTTAAGTGTGATGCATTGAAATAATTTACTACAAGAAAAATTGCCTTTAGTGACGACAAGGCTTTTGTCACTAACAGTCTATAAGTCATCACTAATTTAGTGACAAAAGTTAGGGTCGCTGCTAGTCGTCACTAATTATATTAGTGACAACATACAAAACTCAACATGACACAATTTTAAGACAAAAAATCAATATAAAAAAAATCAAATTATAAAGTGAAATTTGTATACAATTCTGGAACAAGTTTTCACTTTCAAACATAAATACGCAAAATCCATAAAATGACTTAAACTATCCAACTGTCGCTTCTAGTTCAAAGCAATACTTAATTCCTTTTCTGTCATCTCGAACACATGGTCTCTTGCATCGGTTAGAGCACTCTGCACAAATTTATACGTTTACGTTAGGTTCAGGAAAAGCAAGTGAAATAAGAAGGTCAGCTATCAATTGCCGAAAGTATAAGTTATAACAAAACATGTTTGAGCATATAGGAAAACTAGAGTTGCAATTTGTTCTGTACCCAATTATAACTAATAAGTAACTTCAGGTTGTTATCTCTTTAAAGGGTGATAAGAGCATAGCTTTCGGAAGAACTAAGTCAAACGAGTCGCTTAAAGGGTATATTTAATGCATACAACTGAAATACATTGTTCGTAATGATATTTGGTCTGTGCTATATTTACCCATTAATCGGTAATCATATTTGCCATATCTAGGAAAAACTATATCATGTAGGATTTGACCGACTGCTGATCATCTATTCCATCGAACAACATTATGGAAATAATAAGGAAAAGAAGTGATGAATTACCTGTCCTAACTTTGTGAGGAAATTGCTAGCAAGATATAAAGATGCTAGTCTCACATCTTCGTTAGCTTTCAGTACTTGAGAAATTGAGAAAGCTCCTTCATCCTGTTACCAAATCCAATCAAAATTAGTGCAA
This sequence comes from Artemisia annua, assembly GCA_014162995.1. Classification (NCBI taxonomy): domain Eukaryota; kingdom Viridiplantae; phylum Streptophyta; class Magnoliopsida; order Asterales; family Asteraceae; genus Artemisia; species Artemisia annua. The sequence continues at coordinate 58,977 of LBNU01008694.1, read as the reverse complement.
AAAGTATAACCGATGATCAAAAGTAAGCATCTAGAGATGGAAAGTACTGAAAGTACTCTAGGAAAGATGGTTCTTACTCTGATTTCATTGAATCCTAGATCAAGTGACACAAGAGCTTCATTGACCACCTTCAGGCTGTGAGCCAGGGACTTAGTACCCTGCACGAGTAACTTGCTGATCTTAGAAACTGATTAAAATAACATACTCGGATATGGAACTCGTCACTGAGCCCATTGGCACGTAGGCCCAAGGTTGAAATTGTATTGTTGTATTTCAAAGTATCTGCTATGAACTCAGCACCCTTTGGTCCAATCTGTAATGTGTTGAATGAGATTGATCATGTAAGATTTCTTAAGATTATAAAGCTCAATAAATAACTTGTTGCATGTGATTTACCTTACACCAACCAAGCATGAGAGTTTTAATATTTCCGTGAAACTTGAGAACATCTGACAAAGCTTTTGCACCATCTGGTCCCATGGGATTATAACCAAGTTCAAGCTGTTTGCGTGAGAAAGGGAGAGACTAAGTTGGTTCAGCTATTTAACAAATTAAGATAGCAGACCTCATGAAATTACAATATCTGATCATATACTAAAAATACAAGGACTCACAGGACCTAAAATAATATCATTTACCTTGCAGTATAGGTGACAATTACGACCCATTTACGACCCATTTACAACAGGGTCCTTATCCTCAACCTTATGGCCAGCACAGACCAGATGTTCCCTATCAAGGTCCAAATGCACCAACATTCAAGAGAACATACATTAAAATGTAAAGCCTCATTTTGACTCCTAAATTGCCTCATAGTCAACACTAACAATATACAATAACTCTGTTTCTTCTCATCTACATTCCTACTGAAATTTAGGACTACTATAATGTATCAAATTTCCAAATCAGGGAAACGCACAACGAGTAACATGAAAGTGCTCGATAGGCAAAAGCTAGAAACCGAGTTCAACATCTGCAGTACAGCAAAGTATAATCTCAAATACACCTTTCTTACATACCCTAAATCNTCAACACTAACAATATACAATAACTCTGTTTCTTCTCATCTACATTCCTACTGAAATTTAGGACTACTATAATGTATCAAATTTCCAAATCAGGGAAACGCACAACGAGTAACATGAAAGTGCTCGATAGGCAAAAGCTAGAAACCGAGTTCAACATCTGCAGTACAGCAAAGTATAATCTCAAATACACCTTTCTTACATACCCTAAATCACCGTAAAACTAACAAAAATAGAAAACCAAAATCAGCTCATACCAACGATCCACATACTAAATAAAAGAGCAAATATTATCAGATGTTGTTAATTAACTAAAATGGGCAAGTCTCCATTATCTAGTTTCACATATTCTCGTAACCAAACACATTATACAATGTGCATGCAAGATAAAATGCAGGTAGCACACACGCTAGCTTAGCAGTTAGCACATATTTAGTACAATTCTCTAATAGACATTTCATCAAACACGTTACGTGCACAACCTAAATCATCATACTAACTATACATCATCACTAAAAATGACGTGTTAGCAACATCACCATACTAACTCGACTTCAAATAATAGCCACACCTACCACCTGATACGCATCTATCGCACTATAGTACCAAAAATCTCCATAACTAACACCTAATTCACAGTTTCAGTAAATATACATCCGTATGATAAAATACAACATAAACACCAAAAATTATTAGTAAGTATATACCAGAGAGTGACGATCAGATGAGTTACAGCACTAGATGTACGCATCTAAGAGTGTCTCTGATTCAGTTCAACTGATTAGTTTACGAAAAAAACAGTTTTGATACCCAATTATCACCAAAATTATCATCAATTTCAACAAGTTTCGATATCAAAACAAAATGCATCTAAAGTCTATTTACATTCTCTAAGGGACATTTCATCAAACACCTCACGTGCACACCTAATTCACATAAATCAACTCACGAATACGCGTAAATACCTGAAGACTGATGAATACGGATTTGAGAGATATTTGATTCAATTAACTGTTAACAACTCCGTTATCAACTCACCATCAACAACTCCATTATCAACTTACCGTTAACAACTCTGAGACTGATGAATCTATAATCGATTAAAATCAAAAAATCAACTCACCGTTAACTAATAAGAAGAAGATGTTATAATCGATTAAAATCAAAAAATCAACCGTTAACTCACCGTAAATACCTGAAGAAGATGTTAACTGCCGTAAGAAGATTATGTTAGGGTTTTTGTTATAAAAGATGTTAGCATCAGTTATAATTGAAGAAGAAGATGACGAGTTGTTTTATACATCTCATTAATAAAAAGGAGCATATTTTTTGTTATAAAAGGTGTATGGGTGTTTAACGAAAGTGAGATATAAAAAGTGTAAGTTGTTTTTATATCTCACTAATATTTACGTATTTTTTAACTTTTTTTGGGTCTTTTTTATACATAAAGAATCATCACACTTTTACTAAGTGTGAGGTTTTTTTAAGTAATGGTAATTTTACATCTTTTCACAACTTTAAGTGTGACAAAAAAAAAATTAGTTACTTCACACTTAAAAGTGTGAATTTTTTCGATAATTCTTCACATTAAAAAGTGTGAAGATCATATAATTATGTTAGCTCACATTTATAAGTGTGAACTTTTGTTTTCACAACTAAAAGTGTGAAGTTTTTTATGGCACTTCATATTTATCACACTTATTAGTGAGAATAATTTTTACACACTTATAAGTGTGAATACCTCTAAAAATAAAGTTCACTTTTCATTAAGTGTGAACAAAAAAGTGTGTACAAATGACCAATTTGTTGTAGTGATAATAACAAATGTCACGTCAAAGCTTCTTCATAACGATGCCAACAATCGGGAAAAATAGAGTTTCAAGTGTTTTAATCGGAAAATTAGAAGTATATTATATAAAAAATAATAAAATTTGACAAGTTTTGTGCTTTTCTATATCATTCCCAAAATTAAAATATAAATATGAACATTTATTTTGTGATTTAGAGATTTGGAGGACCGTCTTGATTCAAATACCATGCATATTTTTCTGGGGTATAGCACTGGTGATGAGAAAAGATGTCGTGGATTAAATGGTCAAATGTGATAGCACCTAAATTAAATGGTGGGTTGGGTATTGGCAGCCTTAAAGCAACTAACCTTGCTCTTCTTTCTCGTTGATGGTGGAGAATACGGTCAGATAATAGTGCATTTTGGAACTCGGTGATTACTAATATTCATGGTTACTTAGGTGGTACTAATTCTCATGATTATGTGTCAACTAATACCGGTTGCTGGAAATCTATCGTCAAAGCTGGGATGGAAGTACATAATATGGGTTTTCATTTCTTTGAAGCTTTGAGTCGTAAGGTTGGCCAGGGGAATACAATTTATTTCTGGAAAGAACCTTGGTTGGGTAATCACATTTTCTCAAACAAATTTCCAAGACTGTTTGCACTTGAAACGTCACATGAATGTTGTCTTAGTGATCGATGTGAAAGTGATGATGATAACCTTCAATGGAGATGGGCTTGGCGTCGGCCCATCAGAAGTGGCAGGGAGTTGGAAGAATTCAATGGGCTAATGGATCTACTTTGTAACTTTAATCATGGTACAGGGGAAGACGGTTGGAATTTCTTGTTAAGTAACTCGAACTTGTTTTCTGTTAAATCAGTGCTAGTTGCTATTGATAAATGTGGGATTGTCTCAACTAGTCGTCCAACTAGATGGTCATCTCTCATTCCCTCGAAAGTCTTAATTTTTGTTTGGCGTGCCGAGAGAAACCGTATCCCAACTAGAGTGGAGTTTGACCTCAAAGGTATTGATATACCTTCGATACTATGTCCCATTTGCGACAATGAACTTGTGACAGTTGATCAGATTTTGGCGAAATGTGATTGGGTATCTCACATTTGGAAAAATATTTTTTTGTGGTGGGGTTTTGAATTCAAGACGGGTTCTTCCTTTTTGGAGATTATTGATTTCATCAAAAACCTTAGCTTGGAAAAGAAGAAGTTATTTCAAGCACATCAACTTTCATGTTTTGAATCCGTCATATTCTCTTCATCTTGGTTGCTTTGGAATGCAAGAAATGAGAAGATCTTTTCGGCTAAAAGGTGCTTGTTAGAAGATATATTCATCAAACTACAACATCTATGTTTTTGTTGGTTGAATAATAGGTACAAAAAAATTCTCTTGATTGGACTTTATGGCTTTCTTGTCCCATGGATGCATGTTATGTTTCTAGTTCGTGAACTATGTATTTTGTAATTTGCTTGCCTTCTAGCTCCTTGTTAGAAGGTAGCCTTCTTTGAATTTATACAAATACCGATTTAAAAAAAAATAAAAAAAAATGCATATTTCCAAACGTCTTGAATGTTAGAAAGATGAAATAACGTGTCATGAAGCAGATGAGATTTACTATCTGAGTAGGTTGGATATTGACCAAGAATAGTACTCCGTAATGTTTACGTTATCACTACTCGTATAACAATAAGTCAATATACCATATACGTAGTCAATAAATTTGATGCTTCGCAGGCAGCGTCGCGTGTGAGTCAACATTTCATGCAATTTTGGTAGTGACTTTCAATCAAGTATGTTATTAAGTAGTTGCAGAAGCAACACGAGCAACTATTTTCTTATAGTTGAGGTATTCTATGGCTAGAGTAGTCTTTTCTCGAGAAAGAAAAAAAAAAATATATACCATACTTATATCTACTAATTATATAATATAACACTATTACTACTACTACTACCGCTATAATATATATCCACTGATAACACGTTATATCATCAACATATATATGTTTAAAAGTTGTGTTCATGTTGTTTTTCCTTTTTTATCTTTCTACTGCAGTTTTAACATTATTTGACTAATTATTAATGTTTTTTCAAACTTTCTAATAATAACTTTAAATGAGGTAATGATAACCTATCAAAATTTATTACTACCTCCGTCCCAATTTAGATGTCATGGGCCCACAAAACACACATATTAAGAAATCTTTGTTTGTATGTTGTAAAATGACAATAATATCCTCAAGTTATTATTTTAAATCTTTGATTGTGTTTTGTCTTTTATGGGCAAAACTAGAAATTGCTTAAAAATGACAACTAATTTGGGACAACAAAAAGTGAAAAAATGGACAACTAAAATGGGACGGAGGGAGTACTATTTATTTTGCTGGTGAAATATATAACAACAAATCATTATAGAAATTTGATAGAAAAGAGAGTTGGAAAGTTATTTTAGGGAAAGGGATAACGTATAATGACACAATAATCATCATGGAAAAAGGAATCAAGTTAGTCAATCATTGGGCCGACATGGGTAGCATTAACACAACTTTTTTGACACTAGGAATTTCCTGTACAATGTCTTGCGGGCAATTTCTAAACATTTATTAACCCCTTATCATATAAAAGATAATAGTTAATACTTAATATAACAACTCTTGCAACACTTGGTCAAATTGCAAAAAATAATTCAAAAGAAAAAAGGGTAGAATAGGTATCACAGAATATGTACTAGTAAGTTTAATTAATATAGGGTGGTATTAAATGTTCATAAATTGACCGATGGGCAGCAATCCTTTGACATTAATATAGGAATAAAAAAAAAGTCTAATAATTTTGTATGGAACAAAACTAACACTTGTAAGACTATAAAACAGAACCAAATTTTGCACAGCAACAGCCTTTCACATAGCAACAATCGAGCATTAGCTACTTGAAAAACCAAACGTAAGGAACAACATGAACCATGGAGCATCGTCGCATGAGAATTGGTTTTACGACAGTCCAGTCCATTCTGATGTAGAGGCAAAGCTGAGAAATTTCTTGGTTGAGTTACGAAATGATGATAGAATTCTTGGAATCCAGGTTTGTACGTTTTTTAAATGATTATCTCGTTAGTACGTACGTTTTGTGTCATTATCGGACAGATAATGGATTAGTCAAACAAAAGATCGGATGCCATATTTACCAAAATTTCTTTTTATCTATTGGAGTCTAATTAAGTTCTAGATTTTGCTGTCGAATGTTACAGAAGCTGTCGTTATTGTGTTTCTTAGGTATGTGCATACAAAGACGGGGAAGTGATCATTGATACTGCAGCTGGGGTGCTAGGAAAAGAAGATCCTCGACCCGTTCAGCCTGATAGCTTATTTCCACTTTTCTCTGTAACTAAGGGCGTCGCGGCTGGAATGGTACACTGGTTGGTGGATAAAGGGTATGTTTTTGTTTGGGTTAAGTACTATTTGGCTATTATGTCAAATCTAGTTCGTGTCTAAAGCGGGTAATTTTGTGTTGGTTGAATTGGGTTGACTTGAAAAACTTTGCAATATTATCCAAGAACTGGTTGCTTATAAGATTTTAGTATGTTAACTATGATGATCTTAAAACATAGAAATACTTAGTATAGTAAGTTAATTTGTAGAATAAAATGATTCAAGAAGTTGTATACTTGTATGTATTTCCAATATGTATTTTTATGGAACGCTTAATTAATATGTATCTTCGTTGTAGGAAACTGAAGCTTGATGAAAACGTTGCAAACTTTTGGCCTGAGTTTGGTGCAAACGGAAAAGAGCAAATAAAGGTACTTCTAATCTTGGGTTCTTATATTTCACGTCTTCTAAGGGGATGTTTGGATTTGCATTATGAAACTTTTTATCGGATTATTGCAACTTGTAGTCACATCATTTAGTTCTTAATGCATAGATCATAGATTGCCATATTGTGCTTCTGATTACTTAAAAGTTCCTAAGCTTAATAATTCTATTTCCAGTATTCTTGAAGGGTGTTTGGATATGAATTTTGAAACTATGTCAATATTCTTCTTCTTCTCCTGCAGGTGAGTCATATACTTAATCACACATCTGGTCTACACAATGCTCTTGCCGACATTTTTGAGGAAGATCCTATGATAATTTCTGATTTTGACGAGTGTCTAAAACGCATTGCTATGGCCAAACCCGAGACAGAACCTGGCTGTGAACAGTTTTATCATTATCTATCGTATGGTTGGCTGTGTGGCGGAATCATTGAGGTACCATTACATACCTCTTTAACTGAGCCCTACAAAAATATAGGAATCAAACCCAAGACCTCTATGCTAGCTTTTAGAAATTCAGAAGAGTCCTTATAAGCGCGGTCTCTAAGCATTATCTGTTTCATCTTTATTTTATACGCTTTTAAATGTACAGCACGCATCGGGGAAGAAGTTTCAGGACGTTCTTGAGGAAGCTTTTGTTCGTCCACTTCAAATAGAGGGCGAGCTTTATATCGGGATTCCACCTGGTATGAATATGATTCTCCAAAAGTTTTACTTTTCACACCTCACCAAGTAAAATAAGAAAACTGATTTGGTATTCGAGACACTCATTGCAGGTGTTGAATCTCGTCTAGCAACTATTACTGTAGATAAAAATGACTTTTCTAAAGCAAGCCAAAACACCGACCCCAAAAAGGTTCGCGGCAGTGCCACTACCAAGCAACCGTCTTCTTTAACTTTAAGCTTACTTGATATTTTAATACCCATGATCAATATACTCAATGTCCGGCGGGCCATAATACCTGCTTTAAATCTACACGCCTCAGCTCGTGCATTGACTCGCTACTATGCTGCCCTCGTTGATGTTGATACCAATATTTTTGCAAACGCTAAAGCAAAAATTCATGATGCATTCGTGGGAAGTGGAGATTGTAAGGATCTAATCTTACAAAATGGTAAAATCGGGCTCGGGTTTGTAAGGCTTGAAGCAGCCGGAGGTGGTGTACTTGGGTTTGGTCATGCAGGATTTGGTGGATCTACAGGGTATGCTGATATAAATAACAGGTTTGCTATTAGTGTGACACTAAACCTGGCATCTTCGGGGGCTTTGACAGGGGAGATAATACGCTTTATTTGCTCCGAACTTAATCTTCCTGTACCTGAAGATTATGCAGAATCAAGGGACTTCACTCAGAATCCAAAGATCAATTAAAGGGTGTTAACACTGTTAAGTTTGATCTACAACAGATCAAATAATAAAATATGTATGTGGTAAACTTGTGATATATTTGTAGCAATTTTGAGCTGAAACTGCTTAAACAACTGCTAATCTTTCTGTTGTGCATCAAATTTATTTAAGTATAAATCTATCTTTTTATATACCTGACCCGTGTTAATCAATATAAAAAAGGTTTGAGCGTTAGATTTGATCGGTGGTATGAGCAGTGTATGGGCACCATCAACAATGTCCCCTTTTGGTTTCATCTTACAACTGTCCACTTCTTCAAGATTTATAATTACAAAAAACGTACACACGTACAACCAGAAAACATGTTTTGTAATAGCTAGCTGCTAGGAGGCAAGTGTGGTATTAATTCAAATAAACTTGTTTCAGGCTCGTTCGTTCTACTTGATTTTAAATAAGAGATTCACTTATTTGCAAGACTATTTGTTGTCTGCTTGATTTTGAACAAGAGGCGAACGGTGACATGTATTCATTATCTGAATACTATTAATGACTATAGACTTTTAAATGTACAGCACGCCTCCGGGAAGAAGTTTCATGAAGCTATTGAAGATGATTTCATTCACCCACTAACCATTGAAGCTAAGTTTTACATTGGGATTCCTTCAGGCATCGAACTAAAGAATCTCATCTAGCAACTCTCACAGTCGATATAATCAATTTCAGTAAGTTGTCCAACTTTATTGAAACAAGCAAAAAAACCAGTGGCATCATCACAATGCCATCATCAATCACATTCAGCATGCTTGAAAGCATCATTCCATTATCCAATACGCTCGAATTTCGTCGTGCAATACAACCAGCTGCATGTGCACGCATACTGCAAGTGCATTAGCCCACTACTACACAACCCTCGTGGACGGTGGTGTGATCCCGGCTCACAAAAAATAAGTGGGCCCTAGTATCTTTACCAACCAAAAGGAGAATATTCATGATGCCATTTTGTGACACAGACAACCGTTTTGCGATTAGTGTGACACTAAACAAGTGTTCTTCTGGTGGCTTGACTGGAGAGATAATACGGTTTATTTGCTCAGAATTTGATCTTCCTTCACCACATGAGTGTGCAATATCAAATGACCTCCTATCAGAAAAAGAGGATGTTTCGTCTAGTTAATCCCTTTGTGGTAAAACATAAAAGAAAAGTTTATAACAAATGCAAATATATAATAAAAGGCCTTTGCCCAAGCATGTAAATGTCCGTGATCAAATGGTTGCGGGACAAATGTTGATGTTTTATGTTAATGTGTGAAAATTTATAGTTACGAGTATTTCACACAATTATACAACACACTCACGTATATAACCGAGTATGCGAGATGCATATAAATTTCGTTATGTACTATCTATATACTCCCTCTGCTTCATAATAATTGTTCACCGACAAAAAAACACACAGTTGAAGAAAAACATCATTATTACAACTTTTTATTTTAACATTTTTACCGAATGACAGTTTTACCTTTAAATAATTACTAATTTATAGCTATTTTTAAAGTATGTAATTTAAACTTAAGTGAGGGTAATATGATAAACTTAATCTGACTTTTCTATTTACTTTTTTAAAGTGAACAATTAATTTGGGATATCTAAAAAAAATATAGACAATAAATATTAAATAGAGATATTACGTTGTATGTGTTATGGAGGAGAGAATTGATACTCACACCACATCTTTTAATGCATGCACCCATAATTTGTGCATTACAGTTTATACCGTACAATACTGTAATACACAAATTATGATGTATGAATCAAAGATGTGGTGTGAGCATCACCCACTATGAAGTATCTTGTTGTGTCTTTCATAAATTGCAGAAAGTAATAGATCGATTAATATAAAGTACAAATCACTTCCCATTCTCATAAAAACAAGACCCACAAAACTTAATTAGGAGTGTAAGAAAAAACAAAATTGAGTTATTGTAGACTATAGCATGTGCAATGGTTCTTCTCATCTCTTATTTCACGTAAGCAACACATTATCGTAACAACCTCTTACCTTTTTACCACTTTCAACTCATAATCGTCACTATTCACAGCTAACCAATTTTCAAATAAAAAAAGGGCAAAGTGTTTAGCTCGGCTTATCCACCGGAGCTTCATTAGCACGACACCACGACGAGGTCACCAAGACCCACCCTGACCTCAAGCATTCCCACCCAATTGATGCCGAGACCATTGCAAGTGTTCTTACCAAATAGTCTTACGAAAAAATGACAATTACATACTATCACTACACTGTGTTCTCAAGTTTAGTAAAAGAGAGGAAGGAAAGTGAAAGTTATAGTAGTTGTGTTCTCAAGTTTTTTTTATAGAAATGAAAAGGAAAGTAAATGAATGAAAGTGGGGTTATTTTGCTTTAAAAACTTTCACCCCACTTTTGGGGTGAAAATTTACTTTACTTCATTTTTCTTTCTTTACTTCCTCTTTCTTTAGTTTACTTTCACTTCCCTCTTCTTTTTTTCTTGAGAACACAGTGTAAGGGAAAGAGATCTAGTGAGAAGAAAAAATAAAATGAGAAAGGTGATAACAATTTCTAGCCACACATTATAAATAGGAGAGAGAAATTTTAAAAAATTTACATTTATTTTTTGTATATCCATTCAAAATATGTAGTTTTGATTTCTACTCAATTTTGTTACTCTGATTTTATTTTCTTTTGATCCAAACTCATATCATTGGTTAAAAAAGGGCTATGCTAAATGAACTAAATAATTCCACTAACAATACCCATATTGATTAAACAATAAGGGTTTTTTTAACTTTTGCAAGGGCACAAGTTAAGAACATCAAAAGCACATAGAGACCAACGAAAAAGTACAAAAAAATACCTAAGGACCCATGAATTTTGTGTCTCCCAGAATACTTTTTTTTACTTTTTTGTAGGCCCTATAATACTTTTTGTACTTTTTTGATATGCTTTACTTGGGCCCTATGGCATAAGTTATAAAAACCGAAACAATAATTGGTACGTATTGGAAACCCGAAAAAACAATAAAAAGCTTCACTTTTCATTTTACTTTCACGTGCATCAAAGTAATTTTGTCTCTTTAGTCATAAATGTGCCAGCAACAATCCTTTTATTATTTCTTTTTCTCTTTCTTCTTCACATATTCATCTTCTTTCTTTTTAAATTCTATCCCACCATACTTTAATTTTCCGACACCTTTTTACCACCGTCATCGACTCTTCTTTACAGAACCTTTTAAAGTGGCACCCACAACCGCACACCACTGCCGGCTCCACTTTTTCCGGGTTTCTCCAGCTGCGTCGACCACCATCATTGGCTCTTCTGAAGTGTGCTTTGACTTTAGACAAGATAAAAATGTTTTAACGTGTTTAAATCATCACTTCACCATCATTGTCGAAAGTATATACCAAAGTGCCCGTCTATATAAAGATAATTAAATGCTCGTCGCGATTGTGTAATTATTTTCGTTTAACGATTAACGTTTTAAAAGATATTTAAATTATAAAAAATATATGTAATATTAAAATGATTTTAATTTCAACCATTGATTTATTTTAAATGAGTGGTAGGAATAGTCCTAAGATAAATTTGGTATGTAAAATTTCATGTTTGACTTGAGAGAAAAAAAATGTAGCATTAATAGTTTGACTAATCTTTATTTGGGTTTATACAGTAGAATTAATGTTGAAATAGTAGGACCTCTAAAAAGAAGTACCAACCGCTCAAAATAAAGTTTTATCGTAGAAGTGATTAATCAATGATATGAACATTAATTTCTGCACGTTGGAGCCCCACCTAAAGTCATACGTCAATATCAAATAATCAATATCAATAATGTGTAATAAATCCAAGCATTTCATCATGTGGTGCATATGTATAGTATACCCGACACACGTAACTTAACATTATAAAGCAGACCATTTATTTGTTCTCAAAGATCGTTGCTACCAGAATCAACATAGTCAGCTGTCGACATGCTCGTAGAGGGGTAAATATAGGTCGTCGTTGATCGATCGATTGCTTGAACAACTTGTCGATACTCATATTCTTAAAAGGTTCTACTCGTTAACTTATTTGTAAACCATATCTGTTTTATAGTATTTCATAGCATATCTTTATAAATTAGTACTATGAAAGTTGACATTACAATTTACAATAAAGCACCTACTATAAAATAAAGTTACTTAGAATAATTATACACCAAGTGTTACCTTAAATTAGTTGTTTATTCAGGTAAGTATATTCAAGGTTCTGGAAACTAGGGGGTGTAAACGAGCCAGCTAGTTGCTCGAGCTCTGCTCGTTTTACATTAAAGAAATTTGAGCTCGAGCTCAGTTCGTTTCGAGCCTTATATGCAAAACTCAAGCTCGGCTTACGAGTTATTTCTAATGCTCGAGCTCAGCTCGTTTCTAAGATAAATTTAGGTTTTTAGTTTTTGAAGAGTCAAACCCTTCAAATATGTGTTCAAAATGGAAGTACTTCAGTTCATGTATTTTAGTGAGATCGATGAAACTTATTTGACCTTTTAAATAAAATAAAGTAACTCCAATCGGATATTTTTATCTCAAAAACTATATAATGTATAATTATAACATACATATAGTTCAAAAAAATAATATAATTATAATATATTATATATGTAAAAGCTCGGTTAGGCGCGCTATTTGAAGCTCGGGCTCGGGTCTCATGTTAAGCTCGAGCTCGAGTCGAGCTTTTAGTGAGCTGAGCTAGAGTATTATCTCACGAGCACCTCGACTCATTTATAGAACAAAAGATTTGTACACCTTTTTTATTCATTTATCACCCATTGTGTAATATACTACAGTATCATTTTATCTTTTAAGATGTATGGTATATATCCAAAAAAAAGAACACGGGTGCACAAATCCCTCCAACTCTAAAGTTTTATAGGATTTTCATTTCAATGAATGCATACTTGTTTTGCTGGCTTTTTTAATATGTTTCAGCATCATGAGCAATGGACCAGCATTGGATACAAAATGGTTATATGACAGTCCCATCAATTCTGATGTCGAGGCTAAGCTGAGACATTTCTTGGTTGAACTAGGAAATGCTGATAGAATACTCGGTATCCAGGTGCTGACATGATCATTTTTTTTAGTTTTGTAATAAACTTTGCTGTAACCTGCTTCATATCAGCTGCAACAAAACTGTCAGTTGGAATTCACACGTGCACGAGTTTTAGGTTTTGTATGGTTGTAGTTTACACGAACTATTGTTTTTGTGTTGGTAGGTTTGTGCATACAAAGACGGGAAAGTGATCATTGATACCTCAGCTGGAGTGCTGGGAATAGATGATCCTCGGCCTGTTCAGCCCGATAGCTTATTTAACGTTTTTTCTGTAACTAAAGGAATCACGGCAGGAATGATACACTGGCTAGCCGATAAAGGGTATGTTCTCTCCTGCTCAGTTAATCCGATTATATCCTTGTTTTGTATTGTTACAAGTAAATCTTCTCTTTGTTTATCTGTGTATCATTTTTGCAGCTTTGTGAATTGTGGCTTTATTGTTACTTATAATCCATCAGTTTATATCGAAATCATAATCAAATTGTGTAACTGTATTTTTTTTTTGTTTTTTTTTTTTCATTGTAGGAAGTTGAAGCTTGACGGATATGTTGCAAACATTTGGCCGGAGTTTGGTACCCATGGAAAAGATCGAATAAAGGTCGTCTTCAGGGTGTCTGGATTTGTATTTTGAAAATGATTATTATCCAAGTATTGCGAGTTTGTGACTTCCTAACATTAAGAACTCTCAATTTTCTATTCTATTATCTTGCAGGTTAATCATGTACTCACTCATAGTGCTGGTCTACACAATGCTCTTGCTGGTATTACGGATAATGATCCTGATTTATATTGTAACTTTGACGAGTGTCTAAAACGCATTGCTATGGTCGTGCCTGAGACTGAACCTGGTACCAAAGAGTTATATCACTATCTAGCGTTTGGGTGGCTATGTGGTGGTATCATTGAGGTACCATTACTTTCCATGGTAAAACATCTGCATATAAGTATATTTTTAGTACTTTTTAATGACATATATGTTCTTTATTGTGCAGCGCGCATCCGGAAAGAAATATCAAGAAGTTCTTGAAGAAGCTTTCACTCGCCCACTTGGCATTGAAGGCGAGTTTTATATCGGGATTCCTCCCGGCATCGAAGAAGCTCGTCTAGCAACTCTCACAATCGATGCACCAGATTTCAATAAGTTTGTCGCATTCATCGACAGCCAAAACACCTCTGACACCGCAACAATGCCTTCATCATTTACATTCAGCATGCTTGAAAACCTTATTCCATTATCCAACACGCTCAACTTTCGTCGTGCAATACAACCAGCTGCCAATGCACATGTATCTGCACGTGCATTGGCCCGCTACTATGCCACCCTTGCTGACGGTGGTGTGGTCCCAAGCAACACAAATGAAGTTGTCCCTGGTATCTTCACCAACCCGAAAGACAAAATCCATGATGCCATTTTGGGAAGGGGGGATTATAAGGATTTAATCCTCCCTAGAGGATCATTCGGGCTCGGGTTTCACAGGGTTTTCGCAACCAACGGTTCATTAATTGGGTTTGGTCACATGGGTTTAGGTGGAGCTACAGGATACTGTGACATAAACAACCGTTTCGCTATTGGTGTGACACTAAACAAGTGTTCTTCCGGTGGTTTGACCGGGGAGATAATCCGGTTTATATGCTCAGAACTTGATCTTCCTTTACCACAAGAGTATGCAGTATCAAGTGAGATTCCTACACCAGTTTTCAAATAAAGGTTTGATCCACACCTTTGGGGTAAAAGATTCCGATAAATGTAACTTGGCAGAATTAAGACTGTTTCAGGAACTATAAATTTGATGTGGATCAAACCATTAAAGCCATCTTTTCTTCATTGTTTAGTTGCAACTTCTGTTATGATTGTTGCTCCTGTGATCAATATCACTGTTGCTTAGAAAATGTAACCACCCAATCCATCCGGAAAGAGGGGATGTGCAAAAATCACAAGTTGCTGTACACACACGGTAAAAGATGAAAACAGCACAAGACAGCTTCGTGGCGTATCAAAACTGCTCATTTTCCCACTACCCTACATTAACTTAAGAATGTCCATCCACAATCACATTAACGTAAAAAAAACTAGTACCAAACTAACTACATCAAGATCGTGTCACAATATTCAAATCATATAAATATTACATAAATTACAAAGGACTATAGAATACAATAAGAGGCTTAGGAGAGGGTTATAATGCAACAAAACCCTTTATTTTCTGTTCAAACGTTACGATGAGAATCCAAAGGCCATATATCAGATACGCAGCTTCCAGCATCACTACTTATACCATTTTTCACATTACCGTTAAAAATGCCGGGATTAGTACCTAATCCAACCATCACGTGTTGATTTGGAACAGATAGGCCATGGTGGGACCCATGGTCATCCCCACGAACCGTTATGGTTGGAGACACGTTGCCCATTCTAGAAATATTTTGATTGTTATACAGCTGAGGAGTAGTTAAATGGTTTTGAAGAAGGTGGCTAAGGCTGGATGTTAATGAGCCCCTAGCGACCATATCTTCAGCCAGCTTCACCTGTGACAGAACATATTTCTTTTAGCGACACTGATTCACCACATAAATGAGACTTGGAACTTTAAGAGCTTTTAGTAGACCCTTATGTCTGAGTAATATGAGATGCAACATCTACAGAGTAATATGAGATGCAACATCTACAATGCAGGTGGAAAAAATACCCGGGTCAAAAGGGCCAACTATCTAGTGCCAGATGAAATGGGCCAGGTTGACCCAGAAACACTTTTGGCCCCTCTTATCATTGTTGATGCGTTTAATTTGCTCATAAAAACCATATTGTTGTAATGATTCCTACCTTTTAAAAGACACATTGGTTAACTTTCAACCCGTTTTACCTAAAACAATTGCTTCTTTGACCAATCCAAAAGGTTTGTTCATACGGGTACAAGTGAATCTCGACAGACCAAACATCATGACCCCACCAATTGGTCCAAAATCCTCCACTTAAAGCTTCAAACTTGATACTTTTGGGATTTTTTTTTATTTTCCATTGCCAATTGGACTACGATTTCCCGAATATCTAGCCTAACCTACCAAAAATAGATGCGGCCTTATAAGGGCCCCCTTCCTAAATTCAAGAACTACAATGGAATATTACAACTTCTTAGGTCCCAAAAAGTGTCCACTGAATATCAAGAACTGAACTTAAATTCATGTTTAAGAAATAATGATACCTTAGCTCTCAAGGCTTCCACATCTGACTTGAGCACTCGGTTGTTAGTTGAAGCATCTTTAAACTGTTGGCTAGCATTTGTTAGTTGCTTGAACAAAGTTGAGTACTCTCCTCGCAGTTGTTCCACCTGAAAAGGAGATACTTAGTTTCAACCGGAACTCATCAATAGAGGGTCACATTTACTTATTATTTGGCTGATTTAGAATATTTTTTTAATCTCAATCAAATGGGTTATGCTAAGTTATTTAACTAAAAAGAAAATGATCAAATGGGTCAAACCAGTTAAAGCCAACTCATCCTAAGGGCCTTTAAATGCCTTAAATTCTCTGCTTCGCTTTTACTAAAAGAGAATGGTCAAATGAGTCGAATCTAACCCAACCTGTTTCGACCCCCACACTTGTCTGTTACACGTTTTGACCATGATCCCAATCTGCCCATTAGGACAAATGCTCACAAAACTTCAAAAACTAGCATTTCCTCATGGTTCCTATGTTCAATTTGTGCTTCCAGTAATATTGTAATTGCTTTCTTCATTTATTGTTAAGGAAAACTAACAATAAGTAGAACATTAGTAAGGGACGTACTTGTTGCTCAAGATCTGTTAGATGTGCTTGCTTTCTTTTTCTCGAGCGCCTAGCAGATTCTCTATTTGAAACCATCCTAATATCATAGCCAGACCATATTAGATGTAGGATTGACTAACCTTCTTTTCATAACTTCATAAGAATTTTTGTACCTTTTAATCCGTTTAACATCCATTTGATCATTGCTCTGTTCACATTGACCAGCTTCAATCTCCGTATCATCATCATCTGATTGTTCATCATCACTGGTTGCCCCAATCACATTGTTATCCCGCCTTTTTGGTTTGGTGTCCGAGGTTGGACTATCAGCTGAACAAGTATGAAATGAATTTGTTTAGATGTGTGTTTCGAAGTGATATTGTTTGGATGTGTTTTCCTTATGTGATATTGTTTCAAAGTTTGAATTTGTATATCAAGTGGTTCAAATTTTTGACAAATTTCCATTCTCTACAGAACTAAATGAAGAAATGACGTTTTTGCAGCTAGTTCAATCTGATTATCCAAAACTGATTGTTTGATTCCTATGATTAGAGGGCATAATTAGCTTCAAACCTCCTTATTATTTAATATCTAAATCTGAGAATCAGAAGCAATCTCTTGTTATCTAAACATTAAAAACTGAAACCAGATAGTACAAAAGCAGATCCAAACACCCTTCAAATTTATTTTAGTACTAATAAAACCCCACATAAAACAGGTCTACACACATATACAAATAAATCAAAGTGAGTTAGTGTACCACATATCGACGACTGGGAATCCATAGTCATCGTGACACTAGAGTTCTTCGGAGTAAGATTTTGAGACCAGACAGGGTTTGCGGCCATTCCACCACAGTTTGAAAATCTATTTACATTATCCTGTAACCCAAACAGTTAATTACGCTTCAGCAAATATCACAAAGCTTGACAGAAGAAAAGAGGATTATAAAAGATCAACTGATAAATAATCAAATGAACTGATAACTTGAAAACCTACATTATCATGTAACCCAAAAAGTTAATCATATAGTTTGATGCTTTGATATAAAACAGATTGAAACATGAACTCAACTACAATCAAACATAACCACAAGTAAAAAGTAATGATTAAATAAGCATATGGGGCCTATTACCTACCATCCACTTGATTCAACATACTAATGAGAGAATCTTATATCAATAAACGAATTAAGAAAATGAGACATAAGAGTAAACAATCAAAATGATCTCACAAATTTCAATGTAGTTCTTGTATTTTGTTGGAATTTAGGGTGTGTTTAGTTGGTGAAAAACATCCCATTTTTTCAGGAATTTTTTTATATGAAAATGAAAAAAAAAAAAGAAAACCCGTTTAGTCACACTTTTATCCAACAATTTTTTAAAAAAGTGAAATTCTCATTTTCCAAATTTTAACTAGAAAAANAAAGGATTTCCCAATCTGCCATTCAAGTATCTCATTCTAACCCTGATCGCCATTGGTAACATCTCCACCTTCCATCCTGGCCGTCACCGCCCACCGTCGCAATCCGAGGTAATCTTTTTAAAAAGGAAAAATATCACTCCATCTAAACGGGTTTTCAAAATTCTCAACTCTTCTCTAGAGAAGAAAAACCATTCCCTTCTCAAGGAATCTAGAACGGAAAAACAAGAAAAATTTTCTACAACTAAATGCTACCTTAAATTCTAACCCTTTCATTCAAGCAGCCTTTTCATCTCTTAATAAAGTTATTTCAATAAGTGGATGTCTATTGTCTAATCGGAAACAGATTAAAACGAGAACCACAATCAATCAAAATGACATAATCATGAGTATAAAGTACCGAATGAATAAAATATTAATGAACTAAGTAAAAGAAGTAAAGAACAACATGTTAGGTAAGATTTGGGGCCTACGTACCGATTCAACATAACGGTACAAGAATCTTACATTAACAAATGAATAATAAGCTCAATAATTCAATGTATCCGCATGTATGATCAAGACATATAAAACTAAATAATCAAAACGAGCTTCCAAATTCAAATTTAGTTCTTAATATTTCTTAAAATTCACATTAGAACCTAGATTGCACCGAATCATGACCACATAATCACAAGTACAAACTACTAACTAGTTACTTATTATGGACAGCAATAAAGCACAAAAACAACAAATTATGTTAAATTTGGGGCCTACCTACCTAACTACAGATCCAATACAATAATCCAACATTGATAAACTTAATAAATTCAAACCACTGTACATTTGAATGTGTAATCGATCGTACGAAAACCACAAACCGGATTTCAGCTAGACCGGCAGACATAGGTTTCCAATCATCATTACAAGCATAATAACAAGTACAAACTAGTGACCTACTAAAAGATTGATGAATTAAACAACTTAACATCCAATTAGGTCATGCCTAACTGCAAATAACAAAAAATAACAGACTCACTAACAGTGTGTGTACCCGTTTCTACGAAACAACGTTCCCACTTCCGAGATTGGCTGGCTTTTTTTAGCATCATTAGTTCATTACAGCTATAATCTCGACCACAAAGTACTGAATCACTAACTAATTAATATATTAGCATAAACAAGCAACCGAACATCAAATTAGGCCAAATCAGGGGCCTACTTACCTAACATATACTTAACTAAACATACTAATCCTATAAACAAATAATATATCCACTAACTACGTGTGTTTAGTGCATCCGATCACTCGTAACAGCAATCAAACCGAATTAAACAGATTCACTAACTACGTGTATTACAGCGTGTGTGATTAAACCTAATTATCGTACGGAACAGATAGATCAATAATGAGCTATATAAACTCACAAACTGCGTGTATTTCACTGTGTGTGTAACCGATCCTAACAGAAATGAAACTGAATTAGTTTACAAAACAGGTGCAACAATAAACATATAACGAGTTCACTAAGTGTGTGTATAAGCGATCGTAACACAATACAAACCGAAATAATGTACAAAACATGTAGATCAGTAAACCGAAATAATATATTCACAAACTTTGTGTTTTTTAGAGTGTGTTTACTGCGTGTAATCAATCCTAACAGAAATCAAGCCGAATTAATAGTTTCACTAACTGTGTGTGTTTCAGTGTGTGTTTACTGAACAAGTAGATCAATAAACAAGTAACAAATACACTAATTACTGTGTGTTTTTCAGTGTGTGTATAACTAATCGTAACTGTGTGTGTTTCAGTGTGTATTTACTGTGTGTATAACTAATCGTAACTGTGTGTGTTTCAGTGTGTATTTACTGTGTGTATAACTAATCGTAACTGTGTGTGTTTCAGTGTGTATTTACTGTGTGTATAACTAATCGTAACAGAAATAATAACAAAACACATTCACTAACTGTGTGTAATTTAGTGTGTGTAATTATATATACCTAATTATTGTACTGAACAGATAACAAATTAACTAACTACTGTGTGTTTTTAGTGTGTGTGAGAGTAAAAGAATTTATACCGAAGTACTGTACGGAGGAGGCAGATCACCGCCGGCGTAGCATTTCCGATCAAATCCGACACCGTCAAACAAACCTCCACCTCCTCCGGCAGCGACGGACGGATGATGATGATTATGATGATGAAAATCAGGTCCGATTGAATGCTTCAACAGCTCTTCAATATCATATTCTGAGACACTGAACTCTTCTTCTTTTTTGTTATGAAAATTATTGTTATTATTATTATTACTCATGATGTGTGTGTGTGTGTGTGTGAGGGGAGGGGAGGGGAGGGGAGTGTAAAATTTTATAAAATGAGTTTTAATGGTTTTTATAGTGATATAATTACTTCATGAGTAAGGATGTGAAAAAGCCTTTCTAAAAAAAAAAAAAAAAAAAAAAAAAA
>LBNU01008694.1:0-37942 GCA_014162995.1 Artemisia annua | reverse complement strand
AAAAAAAAAAAAAAAAAAAAAAAAAAGGATGTGAAAAAGATGTGTTGTACAGAAAAGGTAAAGGAGGAAGAAGACAAAAGTGAAGTGGGGTTTGTGGAAAGTAAAGTGGGAGTTCTAAAAGTTGTGACTCGTGTGAGTGAGTGACTGATCGTGTCTGTGTGATTGTGACTTGGGAGTGTCGTACTACAGGGGCCATATCTCAAAGGGGCGTTTGTTTTAACTTTTAAGGGTGCGTTTGGTTCATGCTTTTGGAGGGAATGGAATGAAAGAAAGATTAAAACGTATGTTTGGTTTTTAGGCGGGGCCCACAATTTGGGAATGAGAGAATGAGGAAATAATAGATTTCATTCCTACCTTAGTTGGGTGGTTTCACTTGAAATCTGCGGGCCCCATTTTTTTCATTTCCCACATCTTTTAAACCTTTCCAAAATCCGAATCCAATTCCAATCCCACTTACGAACCAAACGCACCCTAAGATTAGGTGGTGTTTGTTTAAGCTTATACGTGGGATTGTGGGCTTATTTGCTTTCGGATTTTGAGACCTACGGGCTTATATAAGTTTACTACTCCTTCCGTCTCAAAATTATTATCCCATTTTGATTCTTTCGGTATTTACTTTTCAAATTTGACTTTAAATATTTTTGTTTATATTACTTAATGCTTGATACAAAATATATGAACGGATTGAGTTTTAAACGTATTTTCATTTGGTATAATTTTTATCAAAAATTATATAGCACAAACAAAAATATTATAGTCAAAGTTGAGAAAGTAAGACCGAAAAAGTCAATAGTGGACAATAAATTTGGTACGGAGGGAGTATTATATAATACTAGTAATAAAGTTATATAAGCCTACAAGTTTCAAAATAAAGTTAGACCACAAGTCTTAAAAAAAGCTGAAAAATTATAGCTTATGAAATATATAAGCCGAAAAACAAATAAGCTCATAAGCCATATATAAGCTTAAACAAACACCCCTTAGGTATAGTGGTGAGCGTAAAAAGATCAACATTTCTAATGTCATGTTAGCTTTTTCTTTTTTGGATAATTTTATTCTGTAATTAATTTAGTGTAACAAGGAGGTGGACATTTTAATTTTTTGTTTTGTGTTTTGTCTTTTTGCTTTTTTTTTTTTTTTTTTTTAATTTTCATTTTTTAAGAATAAAATAAAAATTGCATTAATAATTAATTATTTATATAATAAAAAATGTCACTTAAAATGTCACTTATTGTGTTATTTATAAATAAAAATGACAAAAGAAATAAACCTAAAAATAGAGGAAAAAGACAAAGATGAAGTGGCTTTGTAGAAAGTAAAGGTGAATTCAAAAGTTGTGACTCGGGTGACCTTGTCTTTGATCGTGACTTGTAAGTATTGAACTGTAGGGGCCATCTCAAGAGGCGTTTGTTTGAAGGGTGCGTTTGGTTTGTATTTAAGATTTGCATATGTGATTTTTCTGGGCGGAAATTTAAAGAAAAAATTTATTCAAAAAAAAATTCGTCAAAAGTATATAACAATGCATATCTATAGAAAGATAATTTAATTCTCGTCGCGATGGTGTATTTTTTGTAGCTTGAAGATTTACCATTTGCAAGATATATTGTTTTTAAAAAAAGTAGAAAATGAATTTTTATTAATTTAGATAAAAAAAAAAATAAATGGTTATGATTAGTTCATTGATTATATGACAAATATGAGTTTTGTATTGATCTCACCTCTTGGTTTAAATTTATGAAAATAAATATGAGAGAAACAACAATTACTACTATATAACACACTTTTAAATAAATGTGATAAAAAAATATATTGTTTAAATGAAAACACACATATACATAGCGTCGAGCATACTAGACCATGGACCGGACCGGACCGAACATATTTCGGTTCGGTCTTTAGTCCATCATTTTCTTCATATTCGGTCTTCTGTCCGGGTTGGTCTTACGTAAAACCGACAATTATGCTTTGTTGGACTGGACCGAACCGACCCAGACATTGATCGAACTTCTCGGTCTGATGTTTTGGACAAAATCGGTTTCCAGTCCAGTCCGATTTTTAGACTGTGATTAGCCATATATATACGTGTAGAAAAGAGAAATATATAAATGTACTATGTGAGAGAAATGATTAGCCAAAACCCACTCCAACCAAAACAATATAATANAATCGGAAAACTCCTTTTATTTGAACGTGTTACAATTTGTGACATTGCATAAAACATCAAATGTATATATACATGTGTCATCTAGGATACGAGATATAGTGCTCGGGTGTTCTTTCTATGATATGAAGTTCTAAGTAATCAATCATATTTTGCCGTTCAAAAATGAAAAAAAGTAATCAATCATATTTGGTAATTGATGCATGACGAGTAGTTCTTAATATCTACGATTGAAGGACAATAGATCGACAAATCTGAGTTCTTAATATCTACTATTGAAGGACTAATAGATCGACAAATCATTCTGCTACAATGCATATCAGGTTTTCAACTTAATTACGAGTAGTCATATTGTGATAATACAAAGTTTTGATAATGTACAAATCACCAACCCAATAAAACACGTTTTATACTGACCTTAAGACTTGCTTCTTTGTGAAAATAGTGGTTTGCGACGTCATTCGACACTTTGTTTGTGCAAATTGTCATTTTCAAAAGATTTGAGAAAAAGCTATTCAACTTACGAACAATCGTAATGAAATTGAATTGTGTTAGTGCTTTATTAAGCTTTTTTATGGTGCTGAAAAGTAAGGACATCTTTGTGAATCATGACGACAACCTAAATTATTACTCCAGGATAACGTATTTGAAAGCCACTTTGATGTTACAAAACTGCACCTACTGAATAAAATTAACTTTTAACCAAAGCTAAATTTTTTTTTTATCATACTAGCATTAATCAGCGTTAGCTCAATATCCATTATCTTATTGTATTACGGTTTCATTATTATCCATGATAAATTGTGTGTAACATGTGATTATTTTCAAGAGTAGTTTACTAGTTTAAATATTATTTCTGTAAGAAAGTTCTGTGTATCTTTATAGTTTCTTCACCTCTAAGGATATGGAAAAATTAAGAGTGCCAAAAAGTGACTATACGAAGAAAAAAGATGTTCAACTCTCTTTATGAAAAGTAAGAAAAACCAATGAAAGGTGAAGTTAATACAGTAGTTCTGATATATACGGAGTATATTTTCTTTCCGACGTGTAATGACTTGTATGTTCAAGAAGATGGTCGAGTGGTCAGGGGCGGCTTAACTTCAAAGAGGCCTAAAGCGAAGCTTTAACAGGTGCCTTTTATTAAAGTTATTTGCGGAATATGCAATCCTAGTCTCTTTGCAACGCGCTAGAAAAAATTTGTCTCATTTTACACATACATTCGAATATTTCAGCTTTGATTTGTAATTTTGTACAAATTTATTTCTTTCTTTAATTTCCCACATGGGATTTAATTTGCGTTCGTCTTTTATAGTAAACCGATCCATGCAAACTTGTATGTAAGGATAGCCGCTTTTTAAGATTATAGTCCCAAACACAGACACAATACCTGACCATGATTATACACACTACAACTTTAATCAGTTCCATTTTTTCAAATTTAACGACCAATTTTTGCTTCCTGAGCTCGTGCCGCTGGTTCCGCATCAGGTGCAACCTCAACACCTCCCATAACGGACAAAAGGTTACCTACTACACTCATATATATAACGGATCGAGGTAGATCTATGTTTTTCAATAAACCCCAACTGTGGTTATTAAAAGGGAAAGGATTTTACATGTGAAACTTAACACACTTTAACATGATTTAAAGACTATTTAAACTATGTTAAAGGAGATAATGTGTCACTGTATAATCACTTAATGATATGTGTTGTAAGTCATCAAGCTTATAACTATGCATTTATTTCTTTCATTTTCCTATGTGGGATTGAATGAACACAAAAGCAACATGATTACAAATCATGTTTGCTATGCTTTGTATATATACTTTACTAGCTTATAGACCCGTGGTAACCCACGGGTTTTTAGATGAGATCGTGCAAAAAAAAAATAGTGTGTGTAAACAAAGTAAGGAAAAATCACGAAGTAAACATGATGAATCATTTATTCGAAAGGAATATCAACTAATAATTCAATGATAGTATATAGTATAATGTTTGTAACTAAGAATGTAATAAACGGCCATGCACGCGTGCTCCAGTCTTGATAATGTAGATGAAAAGCAAATCTTGACAGCCTTGGTAAGACAATGAGTATTTGTTGATAACCTAATAAGGATAAGACAAAAGTGTACGTAAAACGTTTTGTGTGGTTGATAATATATGTAAAATCACAAAAACGGCATAAATCACATCATACTCCAATTGTTACATACCTCTCGATACGTGCTCATAAACCATAAAGAACCTCTTAAAGTAGTGTTTGATAAATTGCCATCCGGAACCACGGGGTTTTTTTTAAGAAATTCTTCATTAAGAGTGTGAATAAAGTAACAAAGAATATCGGGCGTAAACATGTTCCATTATTTTTTTTAATGGAATAATAAGTAATAAATCAACGATCCCAAAAACAATTGTGTTTGTAACTATTAATATAATAAACGTCCATGGATCATTGTCTCTAAATTTGTTGATCTTCACAAGCAAATGTATGTGGTGAGCGTTAATGAAGTGATTAGCCAATGTCCATTCCTCGAACATCTAATAAGTTTAAAAAAAACAAAAAAGTATAAGTACAAAGAGATTGTGACTAATAATAATATATAATACACATTTTATCTAACAATCTGTTTGTCAAAAACATCCATTTTTTAAAGATAATAACGGTTTAGGCCAACCAAACTTATACCAATCCACAAAAACTCGTATATTTTGACCAGTTGACTAACTCATGTGCGCAAACTTGTGAGATTAGGTGCTTCTAAAAGTAGAAAATTATTCCCTGTACCTCTCTAACTTGTGGTCGTGGCCTTCTCTTATTAACACCTTGTTTGGTTAATTCACATGCCTCAGCCTCTTGTAGGCAACTTGTTACTTCACTTTTGGATTCACTGTTAGGTTGTGCATCTGCTAAAGCTTCAGCTTCATTAGCTGCAGTCAATGCATTTCCATAGTATTCTTTTTTTGTTGTCGTAAATTCAGTTTCTCGCAAATTCAGTCAATACATTTCCATAGTATTCATTAGCTGTCATGTAACCAAAATGGATAAGTAACATTAACAACAATGTTTACGTGTTTTGCATAACAGTTGGAGCATCTTCCTTTTCCATGAATTATACATTCTAAAGTGTCTATAATACTGTTTTAGCAAAGCCTTTTATATATAGTGCAAGTCAATAACTTATGGATACGAAATTATACTAACCACAGTGATGTGCGGTTTTCTGTAATAAACTGAAGTCTAATTCAAGTGCGTAAGAAATATGTAGGTCAATATATCAAACTTTGAGAACAATGTATAAAGATATCAAGTTCAATTACCAAATGATCCGCTTGTTCAGTTATGGCTTCTCCTATGTTATAAGGGAAGGTATCTATATCTATAATATCACTAAATCAAGATAAAAAAGTAGTACGTGGCATAATTCTAAGACAGCTACGTCATTTTTTAATACGTGGCGACTTCTGATGAGTTTTTTCCCCCGCTCATTTCTAGAGAGAAAAATTAGGGAAAATTCAAAAGAAAGAACCCACGTTTCTGTAACTACTTCGGGAACCCTAACTGAAAATCAAGATCGCCAAAATTGAGGAAACAGAATACTAAGAAAATTATGGATCCAGTCGGTGTCTTCTATGTAATTATCACCATCTTTGCGCATGGACGACAAGTAAAGATTCTAATAGTGGCCCAATAGTTAACGGTATGATTTTTGTTTCTAAAAATCTTTAGTAAATTTGTGTTAGTGTGGTGTATAGTAATTGTTTGATGAAATGCATGAATGATTAGAATTCATAAAATCAAGATGTATTTTGTTCCTCTCCAGTTGGTATTTCATAAATATGTCAGCAGGAACTGATATGAATTATAGTTATTGGGGAAAAATAAAATAAAAACAGAAACAATGTGCGGATCATGAACTCCATAGTTACTTGTCTGGTACTGTCGCTGGAAACCGATTATTTGTATATGTTAGTTCACCATCGCTCTCATTGGTTGATTACTTTTTCTTTAATTTTGAAATTTGCATTTGCTATCTGTCTGGGTATTGTGTCTGCTAGAAGATGTGCATCTCCGATACAGGCTAAACTAAACTGCTATTTAGATTCATTCACATGTGCCTTCTATGTAGAAGAAAAGTACCACAATCTTAGATTTAGACAGATTGCTAGGTGTATATGAGTTTCATATTCTGAACATTCTATAGATTTTTTAACGTGTTTAAATTGATGTCAATTGATTTTGTTTTTAGACAGTTTGTTTGCAATTACGTACACATGGTTTGATGGGGAACCAGATTATTTGTTACAGCTTCGGTTCTTGCCCATCAAGGGATGTTTTCAGTTCTTCTTTTGTCTTATCTGTTGCCTTTGTTTTGGATTAGTGGATTTACTTTTTAATATCGGGTCCATGGATCTGTTCCTTATGCAGGAACAAACTGCTCATCTAGGTTCTGATTATGTCTAGATGGTATTCAGCGCGAAGATATGGTATGCACTTTCATTCATTATGGCATAGTTTATTCTCAAATCCATTTGTTATACTCTAATGAAATATTTTATGATTTACATCTAAGCTACAGTAATTGGTCTAAGATAATATTTGCCTGAGGTTGAAGTATTATTCTTATTGACAAAGTTGCATTATACGTTTGATACTCACTCAATTTAACAGACTTTAATATGAAATTTCCTGTAAAATTAAATTTACCTATAGTCAACTCTATGATGATATTGAGTATTAATAATGATTAAAGGGGGTACGGGATTGCTTAGTTGACTAATCTGCTTAATATTTTTAACTCAAATGTGGAGCTGATTGTATGGCTATTTACTTAATTAGGTGAAATAAGCGCTCAAAATTGAACAGGTTGGTGTACCTGCTATATATTAAAGCATACGAATAGTTTTTAATTGATCCCAAACACCCCCTAAAGTGGCAAAAACCGTAAACAATGTGTGGATCATAAAGCCCACATAGATGGGAATGACAATCTGTTAGGCGTTTCTAAGTTTATGCGGGTTCTTCTCTTTTCTTTTTCATTTTCATTTCAATAAAATGGGACAAGCATCTTTCCATAATATATATGATATGTTTGGTTCTAGGTGATGCCGCATACTCAATTAAAGATAAAAACTTAAATGAAGGGTAAATACAATCTAATATTAGGGTTGAGACACTAGAAATCACCCAATACTCAGTGATTGCTGATGAAGGGAAATTACAATCATATTTCTTTGTTTCATAATCATTCTCATTGGCTTATTATCATTCCTATAATTCTGAAATGTGCAATTGTTATCTGTTTGGGTATTGTGGCTGCTAGAAGAAGTGTGTCTCAAATACATGCTAGCTAAACTGTTGCTACTTGGTAGCTTGCAACTTGGGTGGGAAAGGTTACAAGAGCTGTACCTCGAACCACATCTCATAAATTTGATTAATGTTCAAACAATGACCAGAACATGTTTTTTCAAGAGAACTTGGACACTGAGAATATACGGTAATGTGGATATCTACGTGAAATGGTTTCTCAAGTTTTATGCTTTAAAGGTAAATGAGCTAAAAACTTTAACCTTTTCGACCCTTTAGTTTCTGTGATCAACTATAATTTTTCTTAGTTTCTGTAATAAACTATAGTTTGTCTTAGTTTCTGTAATGAACTGTAATTTGTCTTTCTGTAGCTCTTAAAAGAATGTTGCATAGTAGTTGTGATTGATTTCATTGGACTGATTTTCATTACTCTATACTGCTTTTAATCTATGCAGGTTGCTTCTCTCTTTCATGGTCATCGCGATCTTCTTGATGAGTACACAGGATTTTAGCCAGATGCTGCAGCTGCTACATGTGCACACCATACCTCCCTTCCTTATCAAACCTCTCCTAGATGTGAGATAGTGATGGCAATATGTCGAGCAAATTAGGTAACAGATCAAAATAAGTTCGGGTCAACTAGCGGATTTTTTTAGTGTGTCCAGACATGTTGACTTTTGTAAAAATACTCTTTTCATAAAGGCCGGACTAAATTGGCATATTTTTAATTATGGAATGTTTTTCTATTAGCCCAAGCAATATTCATACTTATCAAATAAACAAGTTAATAAGTTTAGTGTAATTACTATTACAATTGAGCTACTGTCTTCACATTTTCGATCTTTTTTTGTTTTCTATTTGATGAAAAGACTATCTTGATATCTCAAAGCGGAGTTTTTAATATTGGAAAATGGCGTGAAAATGGAAAATGGATGACTGGATTCAAAATGTACATATTTTTGAGATGGCATATAATGCTCTTAACAACGACCATGAAGCTACAGGTTATTTAGTGTAGGTTTGTTTCAGATTTACTCTGTTTTATTCGATATTGATGTTTGAAGCTCTTGATCAACTTTATTTTAGTGCATAAGGCATTTCTATGACACTTACTCTTGATACTACATAATGCATTCCTATGACACTTGCATAATGCGTTCCTACTATTTTGGATATTTCAGGGTATAATGGCTGTTAAGGATTCTAGCCATGCTTCTTTATTCTATTAAAATGGATTTTAGAGGTAAAGTATGCAAGTCACTCAGCTTATCATGATTATTTTATGCAGGCATTTGTATAAGTCTATAAAATCCTTTATGTGTTTTCGTTCAGTGTGTAGGGTGCTTGGACATAGTGCAACAAGAATATTAGTTAATGGTGTGTAAAGAAACTCCACACTTCATAAACATGGGCTTCATTAAACCTATCGCAAGGCCTCTTTACCTTGGTGGTGCAGTTGCTGATCATAAGTATATCAGCTCATATATGCATAATGTAAGTTATTTTTTATCATTTATAATAAGCATAAATAAGCCAATATTTGTTTTATAGAAGATATTTTGCTTGGCTCAACTGATGAGATTTATTTTATTAAATCTTGCATTACATCAAATACTTTTTGTGTAGTTGAGAGATCACTATGTTGCTTTGTTTTTCAGCTCATAATGTTTGAAATGTCGCCATAGGGATTAAAAGCTTTCTCGAATCTCAGTGAGGTATTCTTGAGTGTAGAACACTCGGATCAAGTGTTTTTGGCTGGTCTTGCAATTTCCAAATGGAAGTATATCTGTCATTGAAATTTAGGTGCTTTTTACTTGAGTTCTTCATTTATTAAGAAAATCGCTTTCATGCACTATATGCAG
Organism: Artemisia annua; assembly: GCA_014162995.1. NCBI lineage: Eukaryota > Viridiplantae > Streptophyta > Magnoliopsida > Asterales > Asteraceae > Artemisia > Artemisia annua. Next base: position 28,612 of record LBNU01008694.1, on the reverse strand, counting down.
CAGGGATCTCACTTTTCTAGGCAAGTGAACGGTTCAGGATATGATTATTTGTGTGAGTCACCTTTGACATATTTTTTCAAGTTTAAAAAAGCTGCAATAATTCAAGACGGTCACGAATCTTACTACTTTGTGCAACTCATATCTTATAGGTGCTCTTAAGCTATGATCAAATGCAGCCATGTAGGATTGCTGTTTCGTTAGATATGCTTTAAGAAATATGGCTCACTTTTTTTTTCTTTATTCTACGTTTTTTAGCCTAATATTGGTTACTTGTACATTGTACATGATCTTCATGATTGTAGTTAATGCGCCACTCTAATCATATCGTAACTGCTAAATTGCTGTTGATTTAGTAGTTGCTGGTAAAAGTAAAATAGTAGGTGGCAAAAAATTTAGACATAACGCGTACACAAAATATGACGCGTCTCATTGAGTTTCTCCCCTATTTAGTTTTCAAGCTCTAATTCAGTCTTTCTTGCTCTGGATGTATTAGAAACAATTGCCATGGTTGTGACAACTACTAATGGTATACATATTTATTGAACGCTGAAGGCCTTTATTCACCTCATTGTTCAAATATTAGGCAATAAGAGCTTTTTAAAGGTATTAGAGAATTCATATGAACAAGAAAGTTGATCCCATTAATTTATTTGAATGTACATGAGGACGCTATTGTCGGGGGGGCAATGTTAGATTTTTAGTTTCTATTTGTGTAGAGTCTCATCTTTTGTATGGCTAATAGTTCATTTTGTGATGGCCACTTTTTCACGCAATTTGGATACAAAAAGTGGTAGTTATATATAAGGTTTCATTTCCAATAATGGTATGTCGTTCCTTTTATAAGTTAATCCCTTATAGCTATTCCTTCTTAACTAAGCACATCATAGGAGTTACATACAGAGGCAAGATATTGAGCAATTCAGAACTGGTTAGAGTGGTCAAATAGGGTATATTTAAGGAGGTTCAAACACATTGATATGTTGAGCATGCTTTTATTTAAGGCATGTACTAAGTCTGCAATATATTTCATCTTAGGATTCTGTTCCTCATAGTAATTTCCTTACATCTCAAATTGTTTAAAATATTATTATTATTATTGTGTCTTAATTGACATATTGTTTTTTTTTCACATTTGGATCTTTTTAAGTTAGGATCATGAAGCACATGTAATTCAAAATAGGTTTCTTTGTTATTTCTCATATTCCTGTGTGGGTGGGTATCGATGTTTGAACCTCTTGAGCAATTTTATGTCAGTTAAATAATAATGCAATCCCATGACGTTTATCCTTGGTATTATGGTTCAGGTTGTTACAATGGCGTTAGTTGTTTCCTTTATTCGAGTAGCAACCGATGGGTTATAAACTACGTAGATGGGCTAAAAAGTTACCTTTTTTTTCCTCTCATATCTTTCCTATCAAATCAATCTTTCTAGCAACGAGGTATGATTTTTCATGTTTTATTATTTTTAAGTCTTCTACTTTTTCAACTTATTTCTTGATTTAATGCAAATAATTTAGGATAGCATCCCCGGTACTTGCAACAGTATATTTTTCATATATAGTGTCTCAAGAATTCTTAGATGACTTGGTCCTTAGATGTTTCAGTTTTGTCACCTATGAATGCTTTGCTACTAAAACACAGCTAGACTTTAAATTTCTTGACATAACTTATCTTCACTTGCATTTATATTTAACTTGCATTTTTTTAATTGCTTGTGATTTACTGAAAAATGCGAGAGGAACATAGTTTGGCCTTTGTATCACCATTCTATAATCTTTTCCACATAGATATACAAATAGCTAGTCTTTGGCATATTTGTCATCAATTCAGTAACTTCTGATATTTTCTTATGTTCCACGTCAATTTATCATTTAAAAACTTCTTTAGTTTACCACTAATTAGAGATGAACCCAAGAATTTTTTAGAGGGTATTGCATAAATTCTTTTTAATGATTAGGCGGAAAATAGAAGACATTTAATAGTATGAATTCGGTAGAAGATGTTATTAGGATACGCCATTGTTATATATGTGAGATTGCTCTTCTTACATTGCTTCTAATGTTTGTGCATATTGCGCTAACTTTGCCAAACAGATTGGTAAATACATTGTGTCTGATTATGCATCACACGAGTTTTCAACTTCTGTCACACACTATCTTGCAGTAAGTTTAAAAAACAAGAAACAAAGATAAATAAGTCGCAAGCAAACAATAGGTTCTATGCTAAAGGTAAAATTTTGGAAACATCATATGAAAAGGTGTGGAGTACATAGATCAAGAAAGCTATTTTGGTAGATCACAACTGATCATGCAAATCAATAGTATACACGACTTTAACCATTGCTGTTATTTTTCTTTGATCTTCAGGTGGTGATGATGTTTTATCAAACAGAAGAGTCTGATTAGCGAAGGTGATGGTCCAGTTAATCAGTACAAGCTTCAAGTATGCAAACTGATCATAGGTTCATTGCACAAGCTTGACTGTTTGAGACACGGCAAAAGTGGGGCTGGTGATAATATGCGTTTTCTAACCCAAAACACCTATTTATAGATGACTAAATGATTCTTTTAATCATCAAATATGGATTTTGGAATTTGGTAGGATTGCTTGATGACAAAAGCATACTAAAGTTTTTATAAATAGTAATGGGACGAGTTAGGATCGCCCACATAGGATATAAAATTTTGAAGTAGGCATGGGTAGTAACGGATTCTTAGGACAATTTGTGCACACGAAGAACTACCATAACTAATTGTTATATATATCTTTTGTACACAATTAGTGTTTTAGCTTTAAAATTTGTGAGTGTGATCATAGTGGTGCTTATTTCGATGGTGCAACATGGGCTGTTATTGTACAATGACCCATAAGTTTATCTAGAGGCTTTTCAGTCGTTTATATGCCTCATGCCAGACCCAAACCTTGAGTATCCAAAAAGTCTTTTAAGGTATACTAATATTCATCTTTTCTCTTTGAAATCCGCTGTTATTATGACCATGGGCTTCCTAATTGATATCTTAATACAAGATATCACTAAAAATCTATTGTATAATACTAGCATGGTATCCGCGCAATGTTGCGGTGACGACAGAAAAATACACAAGAATAATTGTAACTCAAAACCTTTTTTTTAATAAATTTCATTTGCACTCACTTTTATTACATATGAAACACATAAATGAAACATCACGTTGTTTTTCTTCGACTCCTTAAATACTACCGGTTTTCTTCGACTCCTTAAATACTATCCGCCGCAAAGCGTGTGCACTACAATTAGTTTATATTGAATCTTAAACATTTTATATTAACTTAAACATTTTATTTATTAACTATTGTCTCATATGTCAAACAAGTATGAATAAGATTCATTAACAATTCACAAATGAAAAAATGGCAAAAAAGAAAGCATTAACTCCTCTTTTCTATCTTGTATCTATAGTATTTTTGCCTTGGTGGATTTCGCTCTCATTTCAAAAAAGTCTGGAATCATGGATTACAAATTGGTGGAATACTAGGCAATCCGAAACTTTTTTGAATGATATTGAATAAAATAGTATTCCAGAAAAATTCAAAGAATTAAAGGAACTTCTCCTCGTAGAGGAAATGATCAAGGAATACTCGGAGACACATCTACAAAACCTTCGTATAGTGGAAGTTATGATAGGTACTGGGTGAAAGTTACCGTTGTTGATGACCAACTAAGATTTCTATTTATTTGATACTATTTAATCATGAATTTACCACAATCATTGGTCAAACTGCTTTTATTTTGTATGATTTGTTTGCTGATAATCGAGACAAAATTCCGCATGAGTTATATGACATGGTTGGGAAACATTGGTTATTTAGATTACCAAAGAATAACCATAACACATGTACTCATGTTGCTGATATTGTGTCTTGCATTTTGACATAGTCGCATCAGTATTTTAATTTAAATCACATGCAATTCATTACTCTCATAATTCTAACAACTCAGCCTAACAAGTTCTTTTAATATGTTTAGGGAAAGGAGATCGATGGAATATAAATCAAGTAACCACTGGAAGGACACCGAAGAATGCCGAAATATATCATGTAAGCATTGTTCTTTTATGTTTTCTTAGTGTTAATTGAATTGGATGTTTGATGTTTTTTATTTGAGGTACTTTAATCGACAAGCATGTTTGTTGCTTTTTATTTGGGGTACTCTAATTTATATTACAATATGAGTTCTTAAATAAGCAACTGAAACATCATATATTTTTTTATAACTCTTTTAATAAACCCGTTGCAAATTATGTGCATTCTGCTAAGTTATTGGACGTTAACACTCAAAATACCGTTTTACGATTTTGATATGCTATTGAGAAAACCGTCCATCGGACGGGTAGAGACCTAGTTTTAAGTATTAAAAGATAGTAAGACATTTTTACCGGCATGAGTCCATTGTGAAGACTTCAACGGATAGGAGTAAAACTAACTACTTTCACCAACTTATCCAAGTATAAATTGGGCCAAACTTAGAGTACGTGGATCATGTGTGTAGCGTTGATGTTAACTACTTACATTTCCATGAAATTTTTTCATTTTCAAGATTAATTATATTAAACGCTAAAGGCTGAGGTATTTCTAAGTATGGGTTCATTTAAAGCCACTTGGATTAAAAAAAAAATTTTTCCTGTAAAGATAAAATAACATACATAACATCAAACAATCGTTTTACACCCAGTGGCTCACCTGCAACTCTTGATGGGAATATTGATAGCATTGTTGTTGTAATGAAGCTATGTTGGCTCACATATGCCTTATGGATACAATTATTATGTTTAACCTATGATATTAGAGCGAATGACGATTAACAAAATTCTAACTTTATGATATTTGATCAAGCTTTGTCTGGCCAAAAATTTTACTTATCGTCATCATCAAATAAGTGTAACGTAACTAAAAAATGCAGGACCACAACGTGAACGACCTATTAACCAATTATAAAAAAGGATCAAATTTGATAGGGAATTGAAATGAAAAGTCTATTGTCAATCTACAAAGAATAATTTTTTTGAACTTGAAGTACCAACATTGTAAGTAGTAACATTCTAATCAAATACTATTAAAAAGATCCATCTTAGTTTAATAAGTCACTATCTTAGTTTAGTAAGTCACTAAATAGGTTACTTTGATGTACTAATAGTAATTTTTAGAAGTAACAAAAAGTCCATCATAGGTTAATAAGAGACTAAATAACTCCCATGTTACACTTAGCTAAGAAGTAAATTACTTTGTAGATGTCTAGATCCATTTCGTTTCTATAAGTGCAGACTTGTGGGTGTTAGGCTTTTAAGCTATCATAGAGCTTTATATTGTAACCGTGCAAGATGTTACATACTTCAGCACATGTTAATTTTGAAATATCACAAAGCTTTTACATGAAATTTATACTGTAACAATGCTAATTTTACACTTAAGCAATTGTTACGTTCTACTAAACTAATGTGAAAGTGCACATAATCCTCTAAACTAAACTAATGTAAGATAGAACTATATAAAAAGAGAATGTTATATGGTTGGTTCCGTGAATATATGCCTTATTAACGGGTAAAAAATATATAATTTTAAGGTTGTCAAAAACACAATATTATTAATTGAGTTGTAACAGTTTATAAAACTTACATCATATACCTCTTTTTGTAAATTTCCAATGTCGATGACCTTTGCTTCACCAACAATCATATCCAGTGGTTGACAAATGCTTTACATTGTGAAGACTTCAACGGATAGGAGTAAAACTAACTACTTTCACCAACTTATCCAAGTATAAATTGGGCCAAACTTAGAGTACGTGGATCATGTGTGTAGCGTTGATGTTAACTACTTACATTTCCATGAAATTTTTTCATTTTCAAGATTAATTATATTAAACGCTAAAGGATGAGGTATTTCTAAGTATGGGTTCATTTAAAGCCACTTGGATTAAAAAAAAAATTTCCTGTAAAGATAAAATAACATACATAACATCAAACAATCGTTTTACACCCAGTGGCTCACCTGCAACTCTTGATGGGAATATTGATAGCATTGTTGTTGTAATGAAGCTATGTTGGCTCACATATGCCTTATGGATACAATTGTTATGTTTAACCTATGATATTAGAGCGAATGACGATTAACAAAATTCTAACTTTATGATATTTGATCAAGCTTTGTCTGGCCAAAAATTTTACTTATCGTCATCATCAAATAAGTGTAACGTAACTAAAAAATGCAGGACCACAACGTGAACGACCTATTAACCAATTATAAAAAAGGATCAAATTTGATAGGGATTTGAAATGAAAAGTCTATTGTCAATCTACAAAGAATAATTTTTTTGAACTTGAAGTACCAACATTGTAAGTAGTAACATTCTAATCAAATACTATTAAAAAGATCCATCTTAGTTTAATAAGTCACTATCTTAGTTTAGTAAGTCACTAAATAGGTTACTTTGATGTACTAATAGTAATTTTTAGAAGTAACAAAAGTCCATCATAGGTTAATAAGAGACTAAATAACTCCCATGTTACACTTAGCTAAGAAGTAAATTACTTTGTAGATGTCTAGATCCATTTCGTTTCTATAAGTGCAGACTTGTGGGTGTTAGGCTTTTAAGCTATCATAGAGCTTTATATTGTAACCGTGCAAGATGTTACATACTTCAGCACATGTTAATTTTGAAATATCACAAAGCTTTTACATGAAATTTATACTGTAACAATGCTAATTTTACACTTTAGCAATTGTTACGTTCTACTAAACTAATGTGAAAGTGCACATAATCCTCTAAACTAAACTAATGTAAGATAGAACTATATAAAAAGAGAATGTTATATGGTTGGTTCCGTGAATATATGCCTTATTAACGGGTAAAAAATATATAATTTTAAGGTTGTCAAAAACACAATATTATTAATTGAGTTGTAACAGTTTATAAAACTTACATCATATACCTCTTTTTGTAAATTTCCAATGTCGATGACCTTTGCTTCACCAACAATCATATCCAGTGGTTGATCAACAACAAATGCTTTACACCTGCGTTGACAAAAACACAATACCAAATATGTATTAGACTGGAGTTAGACAAAAAGCAGTACATAAACCATAACTAACCGAACCTTTAATTTTGTTAATTTTGGCCATTAGAATGCATATTCTATATGATTCATAGAAAATCTCTCGTGAATCTTTCTCTCAAGAGCTTCAATGTCTTCCTGGTCATCATCACGTGGAAAAGGAAGATGACGCACTCTTGGTGCATCCTCTTCATGTATATTGATTCTCTCGTGTCTATAAAGTCTGTATGCCAAAAAACCAATCATTAACATAAATAAAATTACCATGTACCAGAAAATATAGGAATATATTCCGGCTGTTTGCCAATGATTTGAGGAGTACCAAAATATGACCAAAAATAAAAAAAGTTAACATAGCAGAATTGACACAGGAGTAAACATATTCTTCATCCTCATTTTCTTTATTCTAAAAGATAACAAAGAGTTAAGTTGTTGAACCCCACTCAACCCAACCCCTTTGAACGATTTTCAGAACTGACCCATTTCAATTAGTCCACCAACCCACACAATTTTACCCTATCTAATATACTTACCTTGTATATTACTCAGTTCTCTAACAATCCATTGGTTATTAGACTTGTCAGAATAAGTTGGTGCACATTAATCTTTCGTAGTGTTAATAATATCGCAGTTCCTAAAAAAAATCCACCATAGAGTATACAACTCGTGTAACACAATTTTTATCATGTTCGCATATATCATGTAATGAACTCATAGATGATCATGGCATAATTCAGACAGGAAAAGACATACATGGGGAGATGTCGGCATTTTTTATGATCGTTGATCAGTTGACGTATCAACCAAATCAAGCCGAAGGATCACAAGATGAAAAAATATGCATTTAAATTTTTTTATGAGCATACTCCCTTTAAAGATAAATATTCAATAGAAATAATTGATCAACATACTCTTTACAAAAATTCTACTATCTTGAGAGGCCTTCTTTAATTGAGATTAAAGTTTTCATATCCAAACACATATTTATAACCAATACTCAACTTTCAACATATAATAAAATATCAAAAAAGAAAAGAATTATCAACAGGGTTTGTAAATGCAGCTTGCTTCACAACCTGTATAAAGTTATCACTGCTACATATTATTTGCATGTTGGCTAAGAGGTAAAGCTACATTAAGGTCAAAAAAGTCAGCAAAAGATCCACGTTTGACACATTACGTAAAACACAATGTACTTAACGAATATTTTATGAGCAACCAATCTTACCAACATCTGTGAGGCCTTCCCTTCTTATCACATATGTCCGCTTCCTTTCCTGATGAAGTACAACAATAATATCAGGAGACCCAAGATATACACGATCAAATTGGCCTGGATCATGAACAACATAAATTAGTGATAAACGACGTTGATTTGTCTTTCATAGATTATCAAAAAAAAAAATATATGAAATAGTTTTGTTTAGGCATTTCGTCAAACATGTAATTTGCATATATTTAGGCCCGCCACAAACCTGTTGAGAAAGCCTAGTAAAAATAGCATCAGAAAAAGAAACACCTAAACACAAACAAAAATTGTTTACCTTTTGATCAAAAAACAACTTGAGTCGTCAGTTTTTTATGCTCACATCACACCATGTGTTGGCCAATTCTTTACCCACATCTACCATTAAAAAACTAACAATAGTAAAAACAATGAAAAACAAATCCAAATCCAAATAACTTATATAAGAACACATTTTCATTGGAGCAAAATAAGATCACTTACTTGATTAAATTAAGGGTGATGGAATAAGAAAATGTGTATGCATACAATCTTCATATCTATAAACAAAGGATAATGACAATTAAAAAATGAAACCTTTAATAATTATAAATCATTATATGATGGTGTGCTGAAGAACATCATAAAATTAAACATGTATTATCAGTAAATCCCTAAAATTCATATTTTAAATTGATTGACTTGAAACACAGTTAAATTGATTTGAAAAAAATAAAACATCAGATTGATCTTAAATTACTGGCAATTTTATCAAATGAGTGAAATTATTAATTCAGACAATTGTGTGAGTGGAGAACACACAAAATTAAATCAATTAAATTTGCCCTAATTTTTTTTCTAGGGTTTTGCTACAACACAATTGAATTAAAATTAATAGCTGGACTATGTGATTTAGTCGAAACCATAAAAATAAAAATTGAATGTCTGCGAAACTTACCAATTCTCTTGTGTGGACAGCATAGAAATCACCCGCATAGATCAATTTTTTGGGGATATTGAAACTGTTTGAATCAATTTTAGTTGTTATGGTGGCTGTTAATGGTTGAATCGAAGGTGCTAGGGTTGATGATAATGACGGAATCAAAGTTATATTAGCATGATTGTTTAAATTTGATAACATTAATTGGTGAATGATTAATTGATTGATTGCTTGTAGCCGATTTGTTTGAATGATGAGAATGAAAAATCGTATAGAAAAAGTCATCGGTTCACGCTGAAGAGGGGAAGTACTTTACATAAATACGGTGAAATATGGTGCAAGACACGTCACTAAATTAATTGCATTGGCTGCTTTAATGGGTGGTACAAAACTCTATTTTATTAGAATACATAGATATGTGGCTCTTTACAAAAGCTACATATATTAACTTTATTTGGCGCATTTACATTGATTGGCTCGGACTTGGATTATTTCTATTGTTGTTTATCTCGGGTCAAATGGTATAAGCTAAATCGTTAATCTATCAGGAAACACGACAAACGATTTGAATGGCTCGAACCAGTTATAAAAAGTTAGAAATTCATCTGAAGTGTAATCCAAAGCCTAAAAATAATCTCTTAAATCGCTTTAATTTTTACGATAGATATTTCTCAATGAGTCTAACTTACGAACATTTTTAGCATATCATTTGTTTTAAATATTTGTAACACGGATAAAACAAAAATTCTAGCATTTTTTTTTTTCAATGTTGTTTAAACTTGCGGAAAAGTAGATCAACATGCACGGTTAGTAAAATACTTGCATGTTTGTGTCATTGTTTGGCAGCGAGCATTAAGGATCGTTTTAAGCAACTAACAATTAGCGTTTAGCATTCTGTATACTGCTTGTTTGGCAACAAGCAACTAGCATTCCTAATTATTTTTAAACGCTTCAAATCCAAATGCTACTTGAATGAGCCTTTACTAGCAACTAACTTTTACACATAATGACTACAAACATACAACTATGTTACCAAATGCTTTATCAAAAAACAGCTACTGCTTGTCGCTACTGCTAACTGCTTGAACATGCCCAAGAGCTGCGAAATGTGCTTGTGTTCTTTTTCTTGAGCGCCTAGCAGCTTCTCTACTTGAAACCATCCTGAAAACTTAGCTAGACATATTAGTAGTAAAAGTGGCCAACTGGTCTTTCATAACTTCATGAAACAAAAATCTTAGCTCCTAATCCTTCTAATATCCATTGTATCGTCGTTGCTCTCGGTATTATCGGTAATAGCCTCATGAGTTCGGTGATCAGCATAAGCTACAAATGATTGATTCATGCATTAACTTCTCGATATCATATGTTCAAAAGAGACTATATTAATTCATTGGAAGCATCATTACATGGTTCTTCTTTTTTTGTCATTGTTGTTGATATTATTATCCATGAAGACTTGGGTGTCACATTAATTAAGTTGAATACTTTGAGTGATTTATAATTTAATGTTTGTAGAAAAGTTTTTAGGATTGAACTTTATAGTTTTTCACCTCAACGGTTTGTACGAGGAAAAGCTTTGAAATAGCTTTATGAAAAGTTAGGTAAAAACAAACACAAAAAAGAGGACTAAAATTATTGTGATCTTTTATCTACGTAGTATCAAAAAGGCGATTGTAAAAAATAATTAGCACAATAATGAATTGTGGAAAAAATTAGGCCCTTAGAAACTAAAAACACAATGGTTTAATTAACTACATAACAACTCTTTTCTAAAGCTACATATTCATAAATATAATTTCACGCGTACGCTTGAGTGAAAGACTCACTCTCCCCGAATAGCATGAACAAAGAAAATATTCGTTTACACATTTTCAACTTGAACTAAAGAAGCACATGCTCCCAACTGAAAATTAAAGCCAAAACGGTTAAAAGTCATTTCGTTAACCTTAGAAAATTATCTCAAGAAAATTTTATGATGAGCAAGTTACACATAATGTTACTACCTCCGTCCCATATTAAATGTCCAATTTGAATTTTCAAAGTCTTGTTTTATCAACTTTGACTTTAAATATTTGTATTTATGTTCTATAATACACAATGCAAAATATATGAATGAATTGAGTTTTAAACATACTTTTCATTGATATAATTTTTATCAAGCATCATATAATACAAACAAAAATATTTAAGGTCAAAGTTGAAGAAAAAAAACTTGAAAAGTCAAAAGTGGACATTTAATATGGGACGGAGGGAGTACATATTATGCTTACATATACACCTGCATACATTTTGATGGTTTTTTGGAAGCAGTCCCTTACCTTCGGATAGGGGCGTGCTTGTCTAAATCCTACCTTTGATCGCCAAATTGGGTCGTGTTATAGCTGTTGTTGTACAACATGTTTGTGTGATTGTTGTTTACTTGGTCAACGAGATCAAATGCATGAAACACTATAATTTAGTTACTAATACTAATTCTAGAGCAAATATATCAAGAGAACTACATAAAACACAACCAAGCCTTTTATTATAAGTTCCAACCATTTTGTTATAATTAAGTTCAAATGTTACTAAGATAATCCAAAGCCCATACATCATATGCAAAGCTTCCGCATCAATGCTTACACTGATACATTATATTCTTCAAATCACCATTAAAAACTATCAAGATCATCTTTATTCAAACGATCACGTGCTGACCAGGAACATGTAGACCAGGGTACCCATGAACCGGTATTGTTGTCTAGATTGTAGCTAATTCTAGATGTTAATGATCCGCTAGCATCCATATCTTCAGCCGGGTTCACCTGTAATCTTAATACACATTCCTTTAGCATAATTGATCCACCAACTCATGGATCTTTGAGGGTTTGGTACAACCATATGTCTATATTTATTTTGAGACAAAAGGAACTATAAACAGTTGATTCACAAACATTTTTTGAGTATTTTTTGTGGATGTGTTATCATAACCTACTTTTTACCTATTAAAAATACACCTAGGCAACATTTGAATCATTTTAGCTATTAGAGATCAAAGGTGACCCAAACTAACGAATCCATAAGGTGCAATCCTATCAAGACGGCTTCTTTTAGAATTTTCAATAATTTTACCTTTGTAGTTATTTTTTGACATTCATTTTGATTTTTTCACGACACCTACTAGAAATAGAACTACCTTTATCAGGGGCCTCCTTCCTAACTTTAAGTATCATTGTGAATATTAGTATTTTTTATGATTTCTTTATAAGATAAATATCGAACGAAGTTAGATTCATGATTAAGGAAAGAAGATACCTTAGCTCTCAAGGCTTCGTAATCTTCTCTGAGTTGTTCCACCTGAGTGAAACATGCATAGGTTTAACTGAAACTCACAGATAGAAACGGCAAATCTGACACACTTGACAAACATGTCAAGAGTGTTCAGTAACTCAAATCAATCAAAATTTAAAAGTCATCCAACATGTATTCAAACGCCAAAAAAAACTCATAAATCGCTTTGTTAAATAGGTTAGATTCTCAAGAAAAATATGATTTCTGGCACACATTTGGATAATTAAGAAACCTAGTTCAAAAGAATATGTTTTTGTTGGTTGGATCTATACGAACCAACCTGTTTTGACCCACACTAAAAAGGTTAGACAGTTTTACCATAATCTCAACTCGTTACAGAACTACTCTGCAATATTTTTCTTTCAACTTTGTTTAAAAAAATTATGAGTAGATCAATTGTTATTTAGTATTAATTACCTGCTGCTCAAAACCATTATTGTTGTGAACAAAGTTGCTAACGGTAGATCTTAATGAGTGCCAAGTAGCCAAATCTTCAGCCTCTTTCACCTATAATAAAAGACACGTTCTTTTCACAACATTGGCTTACCAGCAAACGCTCGATTAAAAGTTTTCGTATAACTATTTGTATGCTTACTTTATTTGAGATCAAACAGGCTATAAAAGGTTGAGGCAACGTGTAAAACAAACTCTTTTAGCTAATTTATTTGATTTTAGTAAATCACCTAAACCATTAAAGATCAAACGCAACCTAGTTCGACCTTCATAAGGTCCAATAATACCAACTCAACTTCTTTAAAAAAAAATTGCGTATTTCAAATTCTTTTTGAATTTTTTGTTGAGGCCTATCAAAAATATGTGAACAGAATCGATTATTGAATGAACTAGTTATAATACCCGTGCACGCACGGGGTTTTTCCAGAAAAATTTAATTATATAGTATTATCGTTTATAAACAGAAAATCTTATGTATATTTTAAAAAGTTAAAGCATCAACATGTGCGAAAGTAAGAAAAATAGTTAGCAGAAATTGTAAATATAACCGTGACATCGACCTTGTATTGGATTGTTGAGCGTGTCTTCTTATAATGTTATTGGGCCAAAGGTTCTTTGATCACATGGGTTTACACATAAATTAAATTTATTTTAAAATTTTTGTTTATTATATGAATATATAAGAATTTACTCGTGAAAATTATGATATAAGTACAACTAATAAGTATGCATGAGTTTTTCATTATATGTTAATATCAATTAATATTTTGTAAAAATTTTATTGGATGAAAGATTTAACTTTGTTTAGCTGACATAGATGTTAATGTTGAGGTTGATGTTGTTGTTTAACTTTAACTATTGATATCATGTTGTACAAAATGTGCGAGTTTAGTAGCACATAATGAGCGTTGATAAAGTTTTTTAAAAATGTTTTTCCGGATATCCGTATATAAACTTTAAATAATAATTACATGAGTCGTTATAAGTACAATCGCGTATTTTTATTTTCATATCACAGTAACTCGTACTTAACATTTGATATTTATATTACCGTTAATAATAATTTAACTGTATTTAATATTCAAACCCGTGTACGTATAGATTAAACTTTTAAATAGGATAACATGAGTTATTATTTATATGTAACGTACATAGTAAAAATATATTTTAATAGATAAAGTTTAAAACTAATATTTATTTTAAAAGTATTTAACGTATATTAAAAGTAATTCGTACATTTATAAAATTTGTAAGTTTAATGGATGGAAGTCTCAAACACTCATGTAATTGTAAACAAAGTTCATATTATAAAGTGTAGAGGTATAAAGTGTAAGGGGTTATTTGTTTATTATCTAAATTATCAAAAAAATATGGAGATTCTTAATTTACACTTAACTCCATATAATATATTTAAAATTCAACCACTAATGTTTTATTAATTACTTCATCTTTTTTTAAGTTTTAATTTTCATAAATTTGACACCTATATTTTTATGTGTTTTTTTTCCTCAATAAAATCCTCCACCAAATTTATTAAAGTTTGACCAAAATTAATTCAATTTTGACTTTTTATTGGCCAATCATATTGCTCGATTTCGCCTATGTGTCAAATTCGAGCGTTCCTATTGGTCCAATTTTTTTTCCACTAAGATTGTTTTGTCAAAAACACTCCGAAATGATGTAATTCTTTTACTATATAAAAGATTNCCTTTATCAGGGGCCTCCTTCCTAACTTTAAGTATCATTGTGAATATTAGTATTTTTTATGATTTCTTTATAAGATAAATATCGAACGAAGTTAGATTCATGATTAAGGAAAGAAGATACCTTAGCTCTCAAGGCTTCGTAATCTTCTCTGAGTTGTTCCACCTGAGTGAAACATGCATAGGTTTAACTGAAACTCACAGATAGAAACGGCAAATCTGACACACTTGACAAACATGTCAAGAGTGTTCAGTAACTCAAATCAATCAAAATTTAAAAGTCATCCAACATGTATTCAAACGCCAAAAAAAACTCATAAATCGCTTTGTTAAATAGGTTAGATTCTCAAGAAAAATATGATTTCTGGCACACATTTGGATAATTAAGAAACCTAGTTCAAAAGAATATGTTTTTGTTGGTTGGATCTATACGAACCAACCTGTTTTGACCCACACTAAAAAGGTTAGACAGTTTTACCATAATCTCAACTCGTTACAGAACTACTCTGCAATATTTTTCTTTCAACTTTGTTTAAAAAAATTATGAGTAGATCAATTGTTATTTAGTATTAATTACCTGCTGCTCAAAACCATTATTGTTGTGAACAAAGTTGCTAACGGTAGATCTTAATGAGTGCCAAGTAGCCAAATCTTCAGCCTCTTTCACCTATAATAAAAGACACGTTCTTTTCACAACATTGGCTTACCAGCAAACGCTCGATTAAAAGGTTTCGTATAACTATTTGTATGCTTACTTTATTTGAGATCAAACAGGCTATAAAAGGTTGAGGCAACGTGTAAAACAAACTCTTTTAGCTAATTTATTTGATTTTAGTAAATCACCTAAACCATTAAAGATCAAACGCAACCTAGTTCGACCTTCATAAGGTCCAATAATACCAACTCAACTTCTTTAAAAAAAAAATTGCGTATTTCAAATTCTTTTTGAATTTTTTGTTGAGGCCTATCAAAAATATGTGAACAGAATCGATTATTGAATGAATAATGAACTAAATTTAAATTTAGGTTAAGAAAAAAAATGATACCTTAGCTCTTAGAGTTTCTAAAGTTGACAATGCTTCTCGTCGCAATTGTTCCTCCTGAGAGAAGCATGCTTTAGTTTAGCCAAAATTCTTAAATGAAGGTGACAGATTACCTTTTCTAGAGTAGCATTTAGCAAATGTTTTCAGTATTCAAAGATAGTACTAACATTTAACAAAAAGCTCTAAAAAGTATGAAGACATACCAAAAATGTTTGATAGTTCTGAAATTACGGACATTTTTAGCACATCATATCATTCGTTTTAAATCTTTGTAACGTGATAAAGAGATGTGTTCTAGTTGGCCTAATCTGACTCAACATGCTTGTTTCCACCCGGCCCGTTTTGTACTTGAGGATAAGAAATTCAAACATTGTTCGTAAAAAAAACATACTTGTTGTCTAAGAGATGTTAGATATGCTTGCTTTCTCATTCTCGAGCGCCTAGCAGATTCTCTATTTATTAAAACCACCCTGAAACATAGCCAGCCATATTAGTAGCAGAAGTAACCAACGTTTCTTTCATGAAACAAAAGATATTACCTCCTAATCTTTCTGATATTCATTGCTTCAACTGTTTGATTGATTAACTTCTCGATATCATGTTCGGAAGAGGTTCTATTCATGGAAGAATCGTTACATGGTTCTGCTTCTTTTTTGTCATTGTGATTGATAATATTCTGTTAGCAAACATTGTTTCACCAAATCACTGGTCTTTAAGAGTTTGGTTAAACAGTATGCCTAGCTTTATTCAAGACAAACCTGACCACATACAGTATATATAGAGTAGAGATAGCAAAACGAATGGGTCAAAAGTGCTAGGTGAAACGAGGCGGGTTGACTCACAAACACCTTTTCCGTACTTATCAGTGAATGCGTTAGATATTATTACGATATACAGTCATAATTTTACCTTATAGAATCTTATATATGATACACACCTTGGCAACATTCAAACTGTTTTAGCTATTTTTTTAATTAGTATGCTACCGGCTAAAATCGTTAGAGATATAAGTTAGCCCAAGTCCCAAACCAAGGAAGCCATAAGGTGCGATCATACCAAATCGACTTCTTTTAGAATCTTTTATACCATTTTTAGCTATATTAAGAATCTTATTTTGAGTTTTGACCAGACCTACCAGAAAAAGAAATGCCTATGTGTGAGCACTATTATTCGATGGATATTGAACGAAGTTTGATTAATTGTTAAGAAAAAAGATACCTTAGCTCTTAAGGCCTCGTATTCTCCTCTCAGTTGTTCCACCTGAGAGAAACATGCATAGGTTTAACCGAAACTCACAAATAGATGCGGCAAAATAGACACACTTACTAACTTAAGTTGATTATAAATAGATCAACATTGTTAGTTAGTATTACTTACTTGTTGCTCAAAACCAAGCAGGCTAGATGATGATGAGTGACTAGCAATCAAATCTTCTGCCACTTTTATCTACAATAATAATAATAATAATAATAATAATAATAATAATAATAATAATAATAATAATAATAATAATAATAATAATAATAATAATAATAATAATAATAAAAAAATAAAAAAATAATAAAAAAACCGCATTCTTTTAGCACATTGCTCACAAGGAAAAGATGGATCTTCAAGTCAGGTTTGGTAGAACCACATGTCTAGCTTTTTTGAGATTAAACCGACTAAAAATATTATATGTAGCAAAAGGGACGGTAAATTTGATCACTATCTTTAGGTGAAACGGGTCAGTTTAACCCATAAACACTTGTTTGAGTTTTTTTTTTTCAATTGATTCGTTAATGTAGATTCATGGTTAAGAAATGAAGATACCTTAGCTCTCAAAGTTTCCACAGTTGACGAAGTCTGTCGTCGCAATTGTTCCACCTGGGAGGAGCATGCTTAAGTTTAGCCAAATTCAGTGAATAAATGTGACAAATTACCTTATATAATAAAATTATCAAGACATGCATACGTACTGTGTGCTAACATACTACACATCGGAATTCGGAAATGCACCTAGTCCAAAAAAAATTTGTTTACCGTCTTATTTAGTTTTTCATAAATACATTTGCTAATCTTAGTTGTGTTCCGTCCCTACTTTCACATCAGGTGCAAGTGTGCAACCTCAACACCTCGTATGACGCACAAGTCACAACACATGTTACCTTTTAAACTCATAAAAACAAAGAATCTTCTTTGTTTCAGTAACGTCCACAGTACTGTATAGTACGGACCAGGACTTACTGATAAAAGACTCGAACTAGCAATATTTGTTGGAAGGGAAAATGAATTTGGTTACTCAAAAAGGATAAGAGATTTTATTGGCGAAACCCATATGGCCATATAAGCTAGAACCTCATCTAAAGGTGAACCCATTTTAGATGAGGTCATAACCAGCGCGGTACCACTCTAAAACCACTTAATTGTATTCATGATAACTCATCAAGGCTATATCTATGCGTTTATTTCTTTCGTTTTTCTTATGTGGGATTGATTATGGGGAAAAATCTTTAAAAATGTATTAAACTTGTCACAAAAATCACTTTCGTGTAGCGAACAAAAAAAATAGCTTTTTGATGAACTGAACTTCATTTTTTTGGCCTTTTTGATGTATTATTGACATTTTTGCCCGTGAAAATATTGAAATTCCAAGGGCAAAATAGTCAGAAAAAAGTACGAAAATCCATCAAAAAAGACAAAAAAATGAAAGTTCAGTACATCAAAGAGCTATTTTTTTTGTACGCTACACGAAAGTGATTTTTGTGACAAGTTTAATACATTAAAAAAGATTTTTCCCTTGATTATGCATGTACCACAAAAACAACATGATTACACATAAGCTCCAACATGTTTGCTATGCTTTTTATTCTTTTTGGGCTCTTTACTAAAGCTATATATATGTTGTCCTTATTTGACACATTTACATTGATTCGACGTTTCGGTCGAAAAATGGGTCGATTTAAACCGGGTCAACTTGCTAGGTTGGGTCGGAAATGGGTCAAATTAAACCGGGTCAACCCGCGCGGGTTTGAAGCGTCCCGGGTCAACCCGGTTTGTATTTTAATTGGTTGTACAATGTGAATAAATCATTGTACTTTTAAGTAATGGGGTGTTTTAATAAAAGTACTAATTACATTTCACTTTTCTCTTTCATTTGACTATTGTTGAAAACTCAACATTTCACTTTTACCATTTTTCCATTATAGATAGTATATTTGAATTAAACAATTGCAATGTAAATATAAACTATCTTTTAATGTTTGTACATTATACGTCGTAATTACAATGTAACAATCAAAATGTCATACACATCATGATCGAACCAAAATTACGTAGGGTCCCACAGCCACCGCCACGTAGGACGTAAGTGTGGGTCCAGACCAAACATCATGCGGCAGAGATTACCAGATTAGGATTTTGTCTTATCAGCATTTATCTCATTCTATACTTATTAAATAACTTGTTGAAATCTAGACTGTTGGATTGATTTAGCAACTGCCACGTGGCCTACATGCAATACATCTTTTTAGCGGTTGCTTGTGCTCCTTCCTATCATGCACCTCCACTACACTAGATGCAATCTCGCTATTTTATTTCAAAGTGTTTTTGGACTTTTGGTTACGACCAAAACTCGCTGATTATTTATACTAGATAGATGAAAAGGAAGTGGTAAAAAAATGAGTTTGTTTTTATAAGTTACAAAGATTAGTATTTGTTCGAGTTTTCATCTTTACAACTATAACGACCATGGCTATATAGCTGTAAATATGCAGAGAATAATATAATCGTGAACGAATATTTGATTGATCTTGATTGATTACATTGTACAAATTTATAGCAATACTAGAAATATTCTAGATTCGGGCTTGAGCCCGTTACATCTCTACAATATATTACGGGCTAACACTCCTCTGCAGTCCGAGTGACGAAATCACGAAAGCTCGGACTGAAGATTAAAAGCTAATAAACAATAAATTAAAGCAAATAAATAATTGTTGATGAAAACATTCGACAGCAAGCGGAAGTACATCTTCAGCGGCAAGGAACAAACCGGATAAACCAACGTATCCGTACCACACAGGATAAACCAAAGTATCCCTTACCAAACAGGATAAACAAAAGTATCCTGACCAAACGTGATAACGCAAAGTATCCCATACAACTAAAACAAACCCAAAGTATCCCCTACACTAAAAACAAGGAAATTACAACTAAAATTCATGCCCAAAAAAGAAAATAAAAAAAATATAAAAATTGGTTCTAAAACTTCAACCCCTAAAGAATCTTCAAAACAAACAGGGCGTGTTTTCCTTTAGAAAAACATAAAGATCCACCTCACAAATAAATATCAAAACTTTGGTAGAGCCCTATATTGCCTGAATTTATTTATTTTTTATTTATTTTATTTTTTGATGGACTTGTCATATAGAGATGCACAACCCTTATACGGAATACGCTTTTTTTTTTTTTTTTTTTTTTTTTTTTTTTTTTTTTTTTTTTTTTTTTTTTTTTTTTTTTTTTTNAAGAAGCAACATTTGTCAAGAGACATATGATGCCGACTCTAGTGAGAATCTTCTTCTCGGGAGAACTTTGTATATTGTTCCGAGTCCATTAAAGAGTTTACCTCATTGGCATCACTCATACCCCAACAAAAGTACAAAACATTTTTGTTTCGAAATAGTTTGTTGGTGAATCATTTATTTAATGCAAGAGAGATGAAGAAGGTGAGTAGCATTAAGATTATTTAGGGAGTCCTTCAAACCTTCGGCGTGTAGCCGGCGGCTGGAGGCGGCGGAAGGGTTTAGGTTTAGGGTTTTAGGATCGGTAATGGTGGACTACTGAAACCATGTAAATATGCAGATAATAATATAATCGTGAATGAATATTTGATTGATCTTGATTGATCACATTGTATAGATTTATAGCAATATTAGGAATATTTTAGACTCGGGCTTGAGCCCGTTACATCTCTACAATAGCGTCGTTGATTATCAAACTAAGTGAGGTATTCAAACACTTATGGGGCAAGTTATTTGGACCCCCTATTGGGAGGGTTTCAAATCATTGTATGCATCGCCAGGTTGTACGGTTTGACCAAACCCTCCCTGCCCTGATGTGACAATATAGGGAGGGTTTGTATAACACAACCCAACACCTGTAGCTTTCTTTTTGTGATCTTATTGGAAACAAACATATGTAACTTATCAAGGTGTCTTTTAGAACGTACTTCAGTTTGTTTTTAAAAAATGACTCTGCAAGAAAATAACCGTATTTCTTACACTGGATTCTTTCTAACAGGATTATTAAGTGATCTAAAGATTGTTTCTTATATAATATTTTTAGATGAAATATAAATCGTTCATCAATGCTGGCTATGAAAGATAGCTTTGCAAGAAGCTAGATGTGTTACATTTTTTTTAATGCACATGAAACGAGCTAACTTATGCACTGCTTAGCTTTTATTGTGACGAGGTTACATTGTTATAGTTATTTGAATTGAAGTTTTGAATTGGTAGAAGTTTGTACTCTAGAAATCTAAAACTGTTTATTTTTTGTCTATGGATAAATGAAATTGTAGATACTAGATAGATGAAAAGCAAGAGGTAAAAAAGATGAGTTTGTGTTAATACGTTACACAGATTAGTATTTGTTCGAGTTATTCATCTTTATAACTATAACGACCATGGCTATAACGTCGTTGATTATCAAACAAAGTGAGGTATTCAAAAACTTATTTGTAGGCATGTAGCTTGCTTTTTGTGATCTTATCGGAAACAAACATGTGTAACTTATCAAGCTAGTCTTTTAAGGGGCTGGGTAACTCGTGCGAGTCTGATGTGGCACCCAACTGGCGCCGCCAGTCTGCACGCCACCATACTCAAAATAGGTTACGTGAATTTCCAAGTGGAATAACTAGCGAGCGTGATTTGTGTGTGTGTGTGTGTATTTTTTTAATGTATTTATAAAATGAGTTTGTGTTTATGTTGTGTTTTTGGTTTTTGTTTTGTTGATTTGTTGTGTGGGTTTGTGTTTGTGTGTGTGCAGGTTATATGACGAAGAAGAAAATATTTTTTTATTTTATTTTACTTTTGTTTAAATCTTATTAGTAGGCTTTGGATATAAGTTAGGCTAGAAATGGGTTTTGTTGGACCAAATAAATTTTAACTTTTTTTTTTTTTAAATAAAAATGTTATTTGTATATTAATTTAATGAATGAAAAAATTAGTTTGTTTGAGACAATGAAAAGGAAAACCTTTTGGCATGTTATGAGTGAGGAGGGTATTTGGTGTGTGAGTGAGTTGAGTGAATTGCTGATGTAGCGCTAAGGTGACAAACTGACACGTGTGAGTGCATGTGACGATACCAAGTGCTCTTAGTGCGTACTTCTTGTAAAAAATGACTTTGCAAGAAAATAATGTTATACTGGATTCCTTCTTACATGATTATTAGGTGATCTAAAGATTGTTTCTTATAATGTTTTTTAGATGAAATTTAAAACAGTTATTAATACCGGTTAAAAAAGATAGCTTTTCAAGAAGCTAGATGTGTTACTTTTTTTCCTAATGTATATGATTTGAGCTAACTTATGCACTGGTTAGCTTTTAATGAACTAATCTTTAGTTTTATTGTGACGAGGTTATATGGTTATAGTTGTTGAATTTGACGTTTTGAATCAGTAGAAGTTTGTACTCTAGAAATCTAAAACTATTTTGTTTAAGGGATCCGGTGAGAGGAAAAATTAAAATGAGAAGAATAAGAAGAATTTATAGCCACACATTTTAAATAAGAGAGAGATTTTCAAGGGGAGAAGCATCTATTTTTGTAGGTGCATCTGAAATGTGTGGTTGTGGTTTCTTCTTATCTTTCTTATTTTAATTTTTCTTTTTATTTGATGCTAACTCTCTTGTCTATAAATAAATGAAATTGTAGATACTAGATAGATGAAAAGCAACAGGTAAAAATATGAATTTGTTTTTATTAGTTACAATGATATTTGTCCGAGTTCTTCATTTTTATAACTATAACAACCATGGCTATAGCATAATTGATTATCATAAAAAGTGCTGGATTTAAACACTTATTTGTAGCTTGCTTTTTTTGATCTTGTTGGAAACAAACATGTGTAACTTATCAAGCTAGTCTTTTTTAGCGTACTTTAACTGGGTAAAAAATGACTTTGCAAGAAAATAACCGTATTTCTTATACCGGATTCATTCTTACAGGATNATAATGTTTTTTAGATGAAATTTAAAACAGTTATTAATACCGGTTAAAAAAGATAGCTTTTCAAGAAGCTAGATGTGTTACTTTTTTTCCTAATGTATATGATTTGAGCTAACTTATGCACTGGTTAGCTTTTAATGAACTAATCTTTAGTTTTATTGTGACGAGGTTATATGGTTATAGTTGTTGAATTTGACGTTTTGAATCAGTAGAAGTTTGTACTCTAGAAATCTAAAACTATTTTGTTTAAGGGATCCGGTGAGAGGAAAAATTAAAATGAGAAGAATAAGAAGAATTTATAGCCACACATTTTAAATAAGAGAGAGATTTTCAAGGGGAGAAGCATCTATTTTTGTAGGTGCATCTGAAATGTGTGGTTGTGGTTTCTTCTTATCTTTCTTATTTTAATTTTTCTTTTTATTTGATGCTAACTCTCTTGTCTATAAATAAATGAAATTGTAGATACTAGATAGATGAAAAGCAACAGGTAAAAATATGAATTTGTTTTTATTAGTTACAATGATATTTGTCCGAGTTCTTCATTTTTATAACTATAACAACCATGGCTATAGCATAATTGATTATCATAAAAAGTGCTGGATTTAAACACTTATTTGTAGCTTGCTTTTTTTGATCTTGTTGGAAACAAACATGTGTAACTTATCAAGCTAGTCTTTTTTAGCGTACTTTAACTGGGTAAAAAATGACTTTGCAAGAAAATAACCGTATTTCTTATACCGGATTCATTCTTACAGGATTATTAGGTGATCTAAAGATTGTTTCTTATATATTGTTTTTAGATGAATTTTAAAACTATTTTGAGGGAGTTTAACGAGTATGTGAAAGTTGTGGAGGTGTCACTGTCGGCCATGAATAAATCGGGTCTTCATTTCACGTGGAACCATAAGCCAAAAGGGGACCATGGGATTCTAAAGAAAATAGATCCCAACTTGGATTTTCATGATGTTTTTGTGGGATCAAATGCTTTGTTCCAACCGTATCGTATATCCGATCACACTCTAGCTAATTTAAGGATCCCTAAGCGTTCAAAATTTTGGCCTAAGCCCTTTAAAACTTTGAACCTCCTTGTTCTTCATGGTAAATTTAAAGACGTGTGACTAGTTCGTGGGATATGCATGATTGTCGATGACTATAAAATGTTTCAAGTGGTAAAAAAGCTTAAAGCTTTAAAAAAGCCTCTTCAGAAATTATTTCAACAAAAAGGTAATTTACATGAGCGGGTGACACGTCTTCGCTTAGAACTTGATAAGGTCCAAAGAGCTCTTGATTGTGACCCTTCTAATGCCATTCTTCGAGTGGAAGAAGCGTCATACTTACAAGCATTTAACGAAGCTCTTCTTGAAGAGGAACAATTTCTTAAACAACGGGCTAAGGTGGAATGGCTTCGAGTGGGCGACTCTAATTTGGCTTATTTCATAAAGTCGTAAAGAGTCGTGTTTTAAGAAGTAGAATTGATTGAGTTGTAGATATGCATGGCAACAGTTTCGAAGGTAATACAGTGCATGAAGCATTTGTTTCTCACTTCACGAATTTCCTCGGATGTCATGGTAATACTATTGTTTTGAATGACATGGATCTATATTTGAATAACTTAACTAATGATCAAGCTACTTATATGATTCGTGATGTGTCTAATGAGGAAATTAAAGCGGCAATTTTTTCTATACGGGATGATAAGTCTCCGGGCGCGGATGGTTATACGGCCACGTTTTTAAAGGTGCATGGGATATTATTGGTGTTGATGTTTCTAATGCGATACGGGAACTCTTTGTTATAGGTAAGCTTCTTAAAGAAATAAATCACACTATTATTGCTCTTGTTCCAAAGATTTCCTCTCCTACTCGTGTTAATGACTATCGACCTATATATTGTTGTAACGTTCTATTCTAGTGCATTAGTAAGATTTCTGTAATCGTATAAAGGATAGTCTTACTGATGTAGTTAGTATTAACCAATCAGCTTTTGTTCCGGGAAGACGAATTTCATATAATATTTTTTTGACTCGAGAGCTAATACACAAGTATTATTTAGATAGAGGTCCTCTGAGGTATCCGTCGTTTTGATGACGATGTTTACTTTCAAGTTAGTGCATGGTATGACTTGCTGGAGGATAAGGAGTGAAAGGATGTGGCCATGAAGGAGAAAGCAAGACACGAGGCTTTATGGGAACCAGAGAGTCATGTCATTGATAAGGTATAAACATAATAACCTTTACACATAACAATCACAAAACACACCTTAATCTTTCCATATCATGAACCATCACTTGTATAGTCTCACTAGGCAAGTCTCCTATTACACAAAACTTACTAATCCAATACTTAAATCTTACAAACTCATTCATAATCACATAACATGAGAATATTCATACTAAACATATAATAATCATAGTNTATTGTTGTAACGTTCTATTCTAGTGCATTAGTAAGATTTCTATAATCGTATAAAGGATAGTCTTACTGATGTGGTTAGTATTAACCAATCAGCTTTTGTTCCGGGAAGACGAATTTCATATAATATTTTTTTGACTCGAGAGCTAATGCACAAGTATTATTTAGATAGAGGTCCTCTGAGGTATCCGTCGTTTTGATGACGATGTTAACTTTCAAGTTGGTGCATCGTATGACTTGCTGGAGGATAAGGAGTGAAAGGATGTGGCCATGAAGGAGAAAGCAAGACACGAGGCTTTATGGGAACCAGAGAGTCATGTCATTGATAAGGTATAAACATAATAACCTTTACACATAACAATCACAAAACACACCTTAATCTTTCCATATCATGAACCATCACTTGTATAGTCTCACTAGGCAAGTCTCCTATTACACAAAACTTACTAATCCAATACTTAAATCTTACAAACTCATTCATAATCACATAACATGAGAATATTCATACTAAACATATAATAATCATAGTTAGTTACCTTATCTTCAATGCTAAGTTACCAATCCTTATAATTTATCCATCAACATCATCATTCTCCTCACTTGCATCTAGACCAAAATCACCATAAGCATAAACACTTAAACACATAATAGAATAACTATAACAATGGTTTATACAACCATTAACCCATCTTTTTAACACCTCTAATCACCATATAATCATATATTGATCATATAATAATTAATCCCATAAAATTACTAACTTTGATTCAATATAATTAATCTCATAATTACTATAATCTCTTAATTTAACTTAAAATACCATTTACCCATTTCCCAAATTCGGGTTCATGAACCCTAACTTCTTAATTACAATTTAACTCAAGATTAGATTGCTTACTTGTAAGAGAATCGTCTCTATGAACTTATTCTTAGATTAACACCTTATCCTTCATGAATTTGGTCTTCAAGACTTCATTGCTTTTTCCCTTCCTTTGGTTTAAGTCGACACACACACATACACACATATAGGAACCTAGAACTTAATGGAATACCCTGCAAAGTATAAGACTTTCTTCACTTTGAAGCTAGTCAAATCTTTGGCCATTTGGCAACTTTAGTCCTTCAAATGCTATTCTTTTATGTTTGTGACACAATAATCTTTCTAAAACCATATTACATTTAATATTTATACTTATAGTTTGACTAACGGGTTTGACTAGCCAATCACGTAAAGCCTTTGAACTTATAAAAGTCGTAATCAAACTATTCAAATGGCATTCTTGTAATATAATACTTAAAACCCGGTTTTGGGGTGTAACAAATCTACCCCTTATTTGAATTTCGTCACCGAAATCTCTTATCTATTATTAACCTAAAACTTTGTCACATAAAACTCCTCATTCTGTCTTAGCATTTTCAAGTATTTAATCAACTAGTTGTGGCGATTTAGATGATCTTGCAACTCTAGGCATACAATAATCGAATCCATACCATTAATCCATTCTATTATCCGCATATTTCTCTAACAATGCGGCTCTTACTAAAGTCATTATGTCATCCGAGACGTATTTTACTTTAACCAATTTAACAATTAGTCAATTTTTCTACTATTACACAATGTTTTTACTCGTTTTATTCCAAGTTTCCGATCAAGGACTACATGTCACTTGAGAAAAATTCACTAATTTAACTTTACATAAGTCAAATTTGACTAATATTTTCGCATTTTACCTTGGCCATTCTACTATTCTTTAAACATCCTCACTATAACACCACGTTTCCTCTACTTCTTTCTATAAACTTCTCATCAAGGATTATAAGTCACTTGGAAAATTCAAACTTTGACTTCATAAAGTCAAAATTTAACTTGTTCCATCACATTACACATAGTGATGTCTATAACATGTTATAGCCAGAGAATATATTTTTCAAAATTTGTGGTATAAGTTGTTATATACTACCCCCGTCCAATAATAATTGTCCACTTTGATTTTTTTAGTCTTACTTACTCAACTTTAACCATAAATATTTTTATTTGTGTTACAAATAAATATTTATGGTTAAAAATATTTTTATTGTTTTAGTTTTACTTACTCAACTTTAAACGTATAAGCCCACGTCCATTGCACCTAGCTCTCCTATTATCATAAGAATAACAAAGATGACAGATATTATACCTTAAAATCATACACGGGTGTTTTAACTTTTAACCATCATTACCATTTCACACAAAGAAAAGAAGAAAATAAAATAAAATAAAATAAGTTAACTTATATTAATCATGCAAAGATGATCCAATTTGGCTGGGGTATTGATATTTACACACAGGGGCGGAGCTATGAAGGGACCGGGAAGGGTCCCGGCCCCCTAAGCCTAAGCCCGTTAGTGTATTTTTTCGCGATTTCATGTGTTATTTCGGAAAAAAATTGTTCCGGCCCTCCCATTTAATGTTCTTCCGGAACAAAAAGTGTTTCGGCCCTCCCAAAAAAATCTTCTAGCTCCGCCACTGTTTACACATACACTTTTACTTTATACACATAAATTTATACATAAATTTAGTGGGACCACTATGATCATATAACTAAAATTTATGTGTATGAACTAAAAGTGTATGTGTAGATATCACTACTCATTTGGATGCGTGTCGTATATTCGTGCATCTGTTTTAACACTTTTCAAGTATTTTAGTTACTTTACGTGACTAATACAATTTTAGTTATGCATCTAATCATTCAACCAACCGAAAAACATTTCAAAAACTTGTTGATAAAGTACACCCATAGCTTAAACATCGAATATATTGGGGAAAAAAATTTTGTTTCATAATGACCACTAATTTTTTTTTTCTTTTAAACAATAAGAACAAAAAAGGTAAATACGAGAAAGTCATATTTGAGAATTAAATCTATGCATACAAAGCTAAATGTTATGGGCTATAAAATAGCATCATACTTTACTTCACATTCCAATAAAACGTAAATTGAAAATTGTTCAACTAAGTTTATAAGGCTTAAAAAAGTGTTTCATGCGTATATTTTGATGGCGTCTCATAGCCAAAATGTAATACGTTTAAGTGTTATTTATGTGACACATCATCTAAATGTAAATATTGAAATATTTTTCGAAATTTTTAATGTAACACGTTTAAGTGTTATTTATGTGACACATTATTTAAATGGACTATTTAGCAAAAACACGTTATTCTTG
>LBNU01008693.1:0-13217 GCA_014162995.1 Artemisia annua | reverse complement strand
TCGGGGGAAACAATCCCTCGATAAGCCTAACGGTTCTTCTTGTTTTTTCTCTAGTGCGCAGGTTCCAAAGCATAAACATCCGAATTCGTACTCAAAGCCAAGTCTTCGCCCAACCTTTTTTTTAGGGTTTAAGAGTTGGAATTGCGTAATGAATCGTACCTTTGCGAGGGTTAGGGTCCCCTCTATTTATAGGTGTGTAACCGATAAGGGTTACTTGTTCCTTACTCCAAGGCGTGTCCGCCTATATCGGATATTTGGTAAATATCCTCCTAGTTTAGAAGATATCACCAATCCGTTCCATAAATACGTATTGGGCTTTGGGCCTCGTGGGCCGGAGCTACGCATTCACATGCATTACGGCCCACGCATTGTGGGCTATCGCGTCAGTATTGTTTACCAAGCGGGTCCGTGACCCGGTGTAGACTATACGTCATCAACCTCCATTTGTCTAGCTTGATGGTGTCACCTCCTAGACCTTGACGCCGTCATGGGTACTGTTCCAGCAGATTTAGAGACGTTGTCGTTTTCTTCACTTTTATGCTCCCGAAACGTCCAAAATGCTTTCTTTTCCAGATTTCTTCTCCAAAGTACCTAAAATGACAAAATGAACGATTTAGGGTAATATTTGATCAAATAATTACGATTTAGGGCTTAAATGACCCCACAAAAGCGGTACACTTTTCATTTGAGATTTGCTTGTCCTCAAGCAAATGCGCTTTTATTCTAATCAAAATACAAGTTAGGGGTTATTTAACACTAATATAAAAGTAATTACAACAAATAGTCGTTCCCCTTCAATCATAATAAGCACGGAGATTACATACTAGCACCTCACAAGTAGTGTTTAGATACTCACATGTCTCAGGTGTCATAAATGAACATAAATGAACGTTAACGAACACATAATCGGACGTTCACGAACATAAATAAACGGACGTGACTTTTGTTCATGTTCATTCATTTAACTAAACGATCGTAAAATATTGTTCATGTTCGTTCATTTAATAAATAAACAAACATAAACGAACTTTTTATCGGATGGTTCATGAAATGTTCACTGAACGTTCAGTTCGTTTACAGCCCTAACTACAGGAACTAGAGTGTCCCAAGACTCGCCATGAAGGTATTCAAACAATAGACAATAGATGCATAGAAAACTAAATTATAACAATAACAATTTCATAACTAGGCTAACACCAAGAGGTGTTTAGCCACTCATATTCATAGTTGTAGTAAAACAAGATTGTATTATCACAAATGTAAACATGAACCGAATAAAAAACAAAGGAATGAATAAACTTATGATTGGTGTGTGAATTCTCCCTTGGAAATGACTTCTATGAGGCTAGAACTTCGTTCCTCCTGCTCCCTGAGTTTCTCCCAACTTCAGTGTGGTGAAAAGTGAATGAGTAAACTCAGAATTAGGGCTGGTATTTATAGGTCCGAATTTGTTACGGCGTAGCTGATTGAATTTCTACGCCGTAACCTTTGTAAATTGGTGTTACGCCATAGCTTGATCAAGTGCTACGGGCGTAATGTCTTGATAAGATACTTGCTACGGCGTAGTTGCTAGGGTTGCTACGCCGTAACTTCTTCCTTGGCCTCGTTAGTTCTTCACTGCCTCAAATTGGGGCTTACGTCGTAGCTGGAGAGTTGCTTACTCCGTAGAGCCCTTTAGTGGACNAGGGCTGGTATTTATAGGTCCGAATTTGTTACGGCGTAGCTGATTGAATTTCTACGCCGTAACCTTTGTAAATTGGTGTTACGCCATAGCTTGATCAAGTGCTACGGGCGTAATGTCTTGATAAGATACTTGCTACGGCGTAGTTGCTAGGGTTGCTACGCCGTAACTTCTTCCTTGGCCTCGTTAGTTCTTCACTGCCTCAAATTGGGGCTTACGTCGTAGCTGGAGAGTTGCTTACTCCGTAGAGCCCTTTAGTGGACCTCTACGCCGTAGCCTTCATAAATTCCTTCTTACGGCGTAGGTAGATGAACCTTTACGCCGTAATCTTCATAAAGTCTTGCTACGGCGTAGGTAGATGAACCTCTACGTCGTAGTGAGTGCAGAATCCATAATTTCCACATATTTGCTCTTAAGTCCTTCAATTTCCGCGTATGTTCGTTCTTTTACTCATCTTTACCCTGAAACCAAAATAGGAAGAAATAAGAGTATATATTCTTCATACAAATAGAAAAGATGAGCATTTTAGGGGGAAATTAACACTTAGATCATGGGCAAATTTGATGTTATTAAATATCCCCCCACTTGAACTCTACTTGCCCTCAAGTAGACCTTATTAGAATAATTTTCAAAAAGATATCCCCCAAGAAACTGGAGAATATGAATTTAAAAACTCCCTATGCTAGAATATATCAAAGCCGAACACCTCACAAAATTGGAACAAACACTCACATCTCTCTCCTAATCTAAGTGTNCCACTTGAACTCTACTTGCCCTCAAGTAGACCTTATTAGAATAATTTTCAAAAAGATATCCCCCAAGAAACTGGAGAATATGAATTTAAAAACTCCCTATGCTAGAATATATCAAAGCCGAACACCTCACAAAATTGGAACAAACACTCACATCTCTCTCCTAATCTAAGTGTTAATTTTGGGGTGATCACTCAACGCACAGTCATACAATGTATTCTATCATAGGCTTGGCAGTTACACAAATCTCTACCACTAGAGCTAAGGTTGAAACAATTCTTAAAGGCAATATTGGGTGAACACATATAAGGCTTTTGGGTGTAGCGTTGTTACTAACATACTATGGCAAAGGCGACAAAGGCAATGGTACATGACCGGAACGCCGGTCAAGACACCAATGACTGCTCAAATCCCTCACCTAAGCATGATTCACAACTAAAGGGTAGGATAAGACCTGAGATGCATAATAATGGTGTAAAATGAAAAAGAAAGCAAATATTCTTAGCCTCATGTAACAAGTGTGTGCCATTAGAGGACGTCATGATGGGCACCTCACTTGGTATTCATGTTGGCGATTAAGAACCAACAACTTCATTCTTCAAATAGGACCGAAGTGGCCTCTTCGATACTAATTCCTTCAAAGCTCTTATTACGGTGCTATACAAGGTTGCACCAAAGATAACATATCTACATACGGAAATTCACATTTTTTTTCATTCATACAATAAACATATCCCCCCACTTGGGATGAACAATACATGTACAATAGCGGGTTTTCTCATGATCTTCAATGGTTTGTCTTCAACGTAGGTGTGATTCTTGAATCTCTTGACTTGAACCTCAAACTAGAACAAGTGGCAACTTCCCAGCCATAAACTAAGACTACACAGTAGGCTAAGGTGTATAGGTGTATCGAAACAATATGGGTAAGAAACGAAAGGATAGGCTCAAAAGGGTGTATCTAGGGGTATCTTGCACTAAAGGTGAGTGCAACAAAGGGTTTAACACGGGGGTCGAATAGTCAATGTGACTAATCGAATAACACACACATAAAGGTTATTTGGGTGATAATCCTAAAATATTTCCTTCTTAAAAAGTTTCTACCAAATGTATCAAGAAATCTCAATACACTACTCGTCAATGGTTTCAAAATGATGTAAAAGCCAAGTTCTAAAGTTTACAAACTACCGGCACACTCATAATTTTGGTGGATTTGGGGTAAAACAGGGGAAACTGAAATAGGCTAAACCTCACCATGGTATTAAGGGTTAATGTGCTCGGCTAAGGTCCATTCTAGTTAGGTTCGGAAAAACATGTCAAAAGTTTTAAAAGTGGCATAATTTTTCAAAATAAACTAGAAAAATGGGGCAAGATAAAGTTCAAGTAAATAATTCTACTCCCGTCCCCCCACTTGAGTTGTACAAAGTCCCTTTTGTACATAAAATAAAAATAAAGAGGAAAAGTAGAATTAGAACGAGAACTTCCCTGAAATTCGCTCTTGAAAATGGTAGAAGGATCATGTTGAAAAACGTGCCTTCGCTTCGCCTAATGAGCAAACTTCAATTCCCTGGAATCACACAACTACCAAAAGCATAAAACCTAAAAAGAAAAAGAAAAATAAAAAGAAAAACCTAACTCACTTTCGTAGGAATCACGGTTGCATTTAGCGTATGCAACAAGCCTTTTAAACCACTTGGTGTCCCAAGTGGACGAGTGAAGTCTCGTGAGGGTTTACAGGGAACACACCCACAAAGTTCATTTAAAAACTAATACAAGTTTAAATAGTGTTTTATAAAATAAAAAGCATTTTTAAGGTACAGAAGGTAGCTACGGCGTAGCTGAAAGGGGGTGCTACGCCGTAGTTGCTAATTTTATCCAGAATGACACCTGGGGGTTGCTACGGCATAGTCAATGGAGGAGCTACGCCGTAGCAAAGGTCTGGAGAATTTTTCTTGGTGCAAAAGTCCAAAAATTAGTTCCCCATCGCAATGCTTCCTTTAGTACCTGCAAATTATTAGTACAAAACATACCAAACCAACAAAATAAAGAAAAATAAAAAGAAAAGGATAATTCGGGTTGTCTCCCGAAAGAGCACTTTTGTTTATTATCGAGTCTTTAAGTTAAACTCACTGCCGCGCCTTTCAAGTAGGTTGATGAAGGACTTGCCCGCGCTCGTCCATCTCTTTCATTAGGTGCTCCCTTATCCAAGCGACATTAGTAGCGGTGCGTAACAGTTCTTCTTTACCTTGACTTTCAATCTTAGTGAATTTTTCGTCCGGTCCAATTGAATATCTTACCACCTCAAATTTTTTAGTAATGATAGGTGGAGGCTTCTTGTAGGGTATACCGAGCAATTTGCATCTTCGTTGCTCGTAAGCTTCATCGTCAGCATCAGTAAACCCATCATACCCTTGTAATTCAAGGTAGTCAACTATTCCCTCAAGGTCATCATCATCGGATTTCGTGTCCTTATACCAATCCTTAGCGAGCCTTTCTTCAATTAAGTTGAGGATTTGTCTATCTCTATCTTCATTCGTTCTCATCTCACAGTCTTCACTATCATCCGTGTCAGGCTCCTCGTTCTCCTCTTCATCCATACTTTTTGAACGCTCCTTCCAAATCCGTTCCTTTGTTAAGGAGCCAGTTCTACCATATTTAATCTTTACCCAGTCATTAAAAGTGACGCCCTTAACCCATGGTATCTCGGACCTCTCACTATCATTTGCTGATGTCCAATAGTGAGATATATTCCCAATTCGTTCCTTTGCACTTTCGCCATTGCATTCATCCTCATATGGATTACATGATGCACAAAATGATATGTCGTCATCATGGTGTATCCTAACTTTTTCACACCAATGCCTCTTACTACTATCTTCATTACTA
The DNA here is from genome assembly GCA_014162995.1 of Artemisia annua. Classification (NCBI taxonomy): domain Eukaryota; kingdom Viridiplantae; phylum Streptophyta; class Magnoliopsida; order Asterales; family Asteraceae; genus Artemisia; species Artemisia annua. Next base: position 7,898 of record LBNU01008693.1, on the reverse strand, counting down.
CTTATGGCTTCCTCATCTTTTACTTCATTGTTTGAGAAATAGTCATCAATGCGAACCTGATTGACTTCCTCCCAAATCTCCATCTTCCTGTCCCTATCAACTTTTCCATGGACGATTAATACCCATTCGTCGAAAGATAACGTTCCCCTCCATTTCAAATTTTTTCTAAATTGATCAAGAGGTGAACTCCATAAATACTTGTTTCCTCGTAGTCTTTCTTCATCACCTCCCCCGTCGCATAATTCCATGTTGGGGTTGCATGATGGCCAAAGATCGTNATGGACGATTAATACCCATTCGTCGAAAGATAACGTTCCCCTCCATTTCAAATTTTTTCTAAATTGATCAAGAGGTGAACTCCATAAATACTTGTTTCCTCGTAGTCTTTCTTCATCACCTCCCCCGTCGCATAATTCCATGTTGGGGTTGCATGATGGCCAAAGATCGTAGGAGTTCCGATTATCTACCGGAATGGCAACACACCAGTGATATTTCATTTCAAGTGTGATATGATATTTGGGTTAGCCATTGCCTTGTTTATTGGTTGGAGGAGTCATCACAACTTTTAGGTCTTCGTTAAGGGCGGCCTTTTCTTCCGTAAAAGGTGTTTCCTCCTTACGACATAAAATCATATTGCGAGATGCCTTAATCATGAAACCTTGGCTTGTTCATTCTGTTTCTTGGCATTATTTGTCAAGAGTTCTATCTTTGCTCCAAGGCTTTTGATGATTTCATCATGACTCGTAAGGCTCTTGTTAGTTGTCTCTTGGAAATTCTTTAGCCATTGATCTTGCTCTTCCTGCTTTTTCTTGATTCTTCGAGGTACTTATTTATAGTATCCTCGAGGTTTGATCTTCTTTCCCCATAAGGTTGCCGATTATATCATAATGGCCCTGTACGATAACCGTTACCTTGGAATGGTCTACCTTCCCCATATTTTACTTCCTCAGTTTTCTCATTGCCCTTGTTCAAAGGGCAATCTCTAGACAAATGGGGTCCTTCACATACCGCGCAACCAACTTGAATAGCATGGACATTTTCTTTTAGCTTCTTCATGTCACGCCCCAAGCTTTCGAGTTTGTTGGTGATTAGGGTAATTCCATCCGAGTTTCCAGCAATGCTCCTACTACTTCCACCTTTGTGCCACTTTTGAGAGTGGTCCGCCATATCTTCAATAGCCTTTAAGGCTTGAGCAGGAGTCATTCCAGGGATTGGTCCCTGAGAGTCTAGCATTTGGAAGGTTGAGATGTTGATCCCTTTGTAAAAAAATGTTGACCATTTGTTGCTTGTTGAGATCATGAGTAGGGCACTTGTATAAAAGATCATTGTACCTATCCCAAGCTTGGTACAATGTTTCATCTCCGTCTTGCTTGAAGTTGTGAATGTTTTCAAGCTGTTTTACCGTCCTTGAAGGAGGGCAATACCTTTGGATGAAATGCTTCTTCAAGAGAGCCCAAGTGTTCACTATTCCTGCTGGTAACCTATCGATCCATCTTTTNCACTTGTATAAAAGATCATTGTACCTATCCCAAGCTTGGTACAATGTTTCATCTCCGTCTTGCTTGAAGTTGTGAATGTTTTCAAGCTGTTTTACCGTCCTTGAAGGAGGGCAATACCTTTGGATGAAATGCTTCTTCAAGAGAGCCCAAGTGTTCACTATTCCTGCTGGTAACCTATCGATCCATCTTTTTGCTGCTTCAGTCAATGTCGTCGGGAATACTCTGAGCATTATCGCATCATGAGATACTCCCGGAATGTTGAACAAACTGACAATGTAAAGAACAGTGTCAATGTGCTCGTGAGCATCTTCCGTCTTGTTTCCTGAAAATGGGTCATTCTGCAGTTCCCTTATGAATTGATTTTTAATTTCGAACTGCACGTCATTCCCAATAGCTGGCCTAACCAAACCAGGCCCTTGCTCTTCTCGTGTAAGAGCCAAATACTCTTCAAGTGTGAGGTTATCAATGTCAATTTCTGCCATGGTACCTGAAACTTGAGAATAATCTTGAGTACCGAAAAGAAAATAAAACAAAAATTAAAAACTTAAATAAAATCCTAATAGCTCCTCGGCAGCGGCGCCAAAAACTTTATGCAGGTTTTAATATTTATAATAGTTTCGTTTACCTAAGGTCTACCTTAATGCACTAACGGGCAGTGTACCCGATCGTATGAGGTATAGCTAGATGGTAAAGCCGAGGTCGTCCCAAGAGCTATGTGTATGGAAATTATCTAAGTTTTGTGTCACATTTAAAAGGGGTTTTTGAGTTGAAAGATTAATTAAACTAATAAAAGTAAATAACAAGACAAGTAAATAAATAGAAGAAAGATCAATAGAGAGAAATAGTGCTAACCTAATTACTATTCTTGTTATCATTATGACTAGTTTTCTATAAGTGCATCCTATCATATCGTCTGGGGATTTAATACATTTCGGATCAGAGGGTTAAATCACCTACGTCTATCTTACACCTTGTCCTATCCAAAACTTTTGTAAAGCCTTGGGTTCATCGGTACGAAAATGTAAGAGTCATTAAGTGCCTCTACTAACATGGACAAGTCTAACGGATGCGGCATGGTCAGATCTTACACCCCTCTAACTCCGTTAAGCGTATAGCATCGGTAGGTGGTCCTAGGGTTAATTCGCACGTGTATGGTGATATTGCTATCACCAAGTCACATCCCTAGCGATTTGCTTCCTAGGGTTAATTCCACAATTCTCTAGGGAACAACCAATGCCAAACACTACAGGAACTAGAGTGTCCCAAGACTCGCCATGAAAGTATTCAAACAATAGACAATAGATGCATAGAAAACTAAATCATAACAATAACAATTTCATAACTAGGCTAACACCAAGAGGTGTTTAGCCACTCATATTCATAGTTGCAGCAAAACAAGATTGTATTATCACAAATGTAAACATGAATCGAATACAAAACAAAGGAATGAATAAACTTATGATTGGTGTGTGAATTCTCCCTTGGAAATTACTTCTATGAGGCTAGAACTTCGTTCGTCCTGCTCCCTGAGTTTCTCCCAACTTCTGTGTGGTGAAAAGTGAATGAATAAACTCGGAATTAGGGCTGGTATTTTTAGGCCCGAATTTGTTACGGCGTAACTGATTGAATTGCTACGCCGTAACCTTTGTAAATTGGTGTTACGCCGTAGCTTGATCAAGTGCTACGGGCGTAATGTCTTGATAAGATACTTGCTACGGCGTAGTTGCTAGGGTTGCTACGCCGTAACTTCTTCCTTGGCCTCGTTAGTTCTTCACTGCCTCAAATTGGGGCTTACGTCTTAGCTGGAGAGTTGCTTACTCCGTAGAGCCCTTTAGTGGACCTCTACGCCGTAGCCGTAGTATAGGCTACGCCGTAGTCTTCATAAATTCCTTCTTACGGCGTAGGTAGATGAGCCTTTACGCCGTAATCTTCATAAAGTCTTGCTACGGCGTAGGTAGATGAACCTCTACGCCGTAGTGAGTGCAGAATCCATAATTTCTACATATTTGCTCTTAAGTCTTTCCATTTCCGCGTATGTTGGTTCTTTTACTCATCTTTACCCTGAAACCAAAATAGGAAGAAATAAGAGTATATATTCTTCATACAAATAGAAAAGATGAGCATTTTAGGGGGAAATTAACACTTAGATCATGGGTAAATTTGATGTTATCAATAAACATCAAATTTTTATTAACATAAGAAGGTCAATACAAACCAGGGATGACCTTCTTCCCTGAAATCAAGCATACCGAAAGACAACACAAGACCTCCATACCAAACGAAAAAAACTTAAAGACGACGAAAACCAAGATCCAACTTGAAATAAGATACTTTTTGAGCTTCTTCACATGCGCATCCTTCTCCCTCATCAACATCAACTACTTCTCCAGCTCTTCTTCCATCTCATTCCTCGCCCTCCTAAGGCCAGGAATCACATCGAATGCTCGGTAACACACTGGGGGATCTGTCTAGCCAATAGAACCACATGCAAGACAACATCAGAACTGTCGGCTTGGGTTCCTGTTAGTCCAGGATGTTTTAATTGTTGCAGTTTCGCCAGATTCACAAATGACCAACATGTTTTGACCGGAAAGTGTAGAATTGTAAACAAAGTTTTGACTGGAAAGTGTGATGAGAAAAAAACAATTTAATAGACTAAATTTTAGTTGTAAATTTAGTCCTTGAAGCAAGAGGTTATTGGGATGTGCTATGCAAGTTGAGCTTTTAGGGTATCAAACATGTGTAACTTTTTAGGTGGAACAGTGAAATGACAATAATACCCATCTGGTGAGGCCACGTAACGGAGGGTACTAACGATCGTTAGCACTCGGTGGCTAAATTAAGTGCCAAATCAGCTTCAGGGACAAATTTGGAATTTTTTTCGGTGGTTTTCTTGCAACTTTCGAAAACATTAGGGACAAAATTTGCAATTTACCCCTAAAATTTTGAGTTCCACACTTAAAGTCTATATTTGTACGTTTGATTAATATATTTGTTTGAATTTATAGAAACCTAGCGCTTTTTATTTTTTATTATTTTTTATTTTTTTTAAGTAACTTATCATTATCAATAAGCAGTAGTGTATATTTAATTTTCTAATATTTTGCAAAATAAATATATGAAACTAGTCCACTTATTGGATGAGTCTTGAAGCTAGTACTAGACATATCTTGTTACTAATGTTTTACATGTCTTAAACAAAACGCTTTCATCCTCTCAATTGCCTTTTTAAGCACTTTTGGCTCGGCAGCAAAACTCATTCGTACCCAGTTCTTCAGGCCAACAGCATTCCCTACACAGATAGCATAACAAATAAATAAATAAATAAATAAAATTGAAAAAGATACATAGATAACACAATAGAAATGAAATATATGTAATGAAGATTATTTTCTTTTTCATATGTAATTTTTCATTTAACATAGGCGCCTTTGATCTAGCGGTAAGTATGAAATGTGTCCACCAACCAAAAGATTGTGGTTTCATGTTCAAAGATAAATAAGTGTTTAAGAGTATTTAATTACCTGGAAGAAGAATCATAGATTCCTCTTTAGCCAACTTCATACAAAAGTCTGTGTCATCGACTACATCAACGAAAGTTGATAGGTTCAACTTCACCTGTATAAGCAAATATAGGGTTGGATAATTTTTTAAGAAATCGTATTTAATGAAATAAGTTATATGATAGTTAATATTCACCATGACAAACATTGATCCATCTGGTTTATGTGGGCATGTAACAAGAGGTATCTCCTTTAGCCTCTCATAAACCATGTCTGCGGCGTCCTTTAATAACTTATTAATATTCATAAAGAATGAGTCTGGGGTGTTCTTCATGATACTCGGAACTGCTCCCTGGAGAGTTAGTACCAAATAAAATGTGTGTGAGTATTATTCGTTAAAAGAAAATTGAACATTATGGAGATGGAATCTTATACCTGAATAACAGTGGGGGGTTCTCCGGTTATTACGAGACAACTCTTTATGGAATCAACAATCTGAGTTAAAATTAAATGTAAGAGAACTAAAACAACTAGTTTGTGCATTATCAGACATGTATAAAAATAATTTAAATATATGTTAAGAACTTGGCTACGAAGAAATTAAAAGGAGTACGTACCCCAGTTTTGTAGAGGATGCGTTTGGGATCAGTAATCGCTATCCAGCCAAAACGCCAACCCGGAATGATCCATCGCTTTGATAATGTCCCAAGTGTCACAACGGGTACTATATCTCCAAATACCCCCATGGGAGTGAATGGTATTTCCCCGAAGACCTGATGGGCATAAACTTCATCGGATATCACCATAATTCCAAGTTGCCTTGCCGTTTCTGCAATCTTTAATCATCCAAAGCCATACCTTTTTCATATAAGTTATAGTACGTGATATGATAGATTATTAATAAATAAATAAATAAATAAATAAATAAATAAATAAAAAGTGTATATATAGCCATACCTTTTTCATGTGCTCAAATGTGAAAACATTTCCACATGGATTCCCAGGGTTGACAAGAACTATAGCCACGGTTTTGGCATCCTTCAATGCTTTCACACGATCAATATCAACTTCCCACCCTTTCTCTGGGAGGAGATCAAAATGACGGACCTCGAGTGAGCTAAATTTAGCTCGAGCTTCATATGTTGGATAATTAGGTCTAGGTAACAGTATATTTGCACCAGGGCGAGCAAGAACTGTTAATAAGACATGGATAGCGTGTTCTGCTCCAACGGTAAGAAAAACGTCATCGGTTGATAATTTGTAGGGGATATCTTTAGACAAATACTCAGCAACAGCCCTATTAATGAAAATGAACAGTCACAAATGTTAAAATAGTAAAAGAGTATTATCAATTATGTTCTTTAATAATAATTAAGCCCTATTTATGATATACATTAATAGAACATGTTCTTTGATAATAAACAACACAATCATAACTTTAGGCCTAATGAACCCTAAACGCACAATTAGGCTTGAGTCGGCTAATTTAGTCATCCTACTGAAATGATTATGTTTCGAAGTAAAAAGTTAATGGAAGGCAAGAAACCTTCTAGCAGGATTTATTCCGACGCTAGGAGCATAACAGTTGTGTTGAGCGGATTGAATTGCTTCAACTAGCGCGTCTTCAACTATTGTAGATGTTCGAAAGCAAGGATAAAGTGAAGGGTCACCATATCCCAGCTGAATCAATGGCTTTGCAGTCGTCGGGTTTTCATTGATGTTCCTGTTATGGCTTCAATGGATATTTGGGTATGGTGAAGGGGGGCGAAGTGCATGCACTCATGGTTCTCCTTGAAACCCATTCTGCTGCTCGATTATACATTGGCTCTTGGTCTGCCATGGATATGTTATATGAGTCGTTCGTATTGCTTTTACAATGGATGATGATAATATCAAGGTTGTTTGTAGACAGAGTTTCAGGTTTTCGACGCAGTATATGAGATGTCACAGTGTGTGCTGGTATGATGACGAAAGCTCAGGTGGTAGGCGAGTGCGCGAGGAAGTTATTGGTGTACTTTAGCCATTATAGGTATTAGAATACCCACAGATGCGGCGGTACATTTTATTAACGAGTGTTTTCGGTTAGATGCGAGGTGTGATGGGATTTCTGTGCGTTATGAGATGTGTGTCCTTAGTAGCATTTTCTTTTTAAGAATGTGTTTGTGTGTGTTGTGAGTGAGATTGTGAGCGACGTGGAGTGAGGTGGATATCGGACGGTTGGATGTTTGTTCGAATTTGTCTTTGGATGTCGTTGAAAGAGTTTTTTTCTGGGATGTGATAAAACACGACGCCTTTGATACCTTCACGGGCAATTGAAGAGAGTAAAAAAGTACATCTAACACTTGAGTACTTTTTTTTTTTTTTTTTTTCACTGCAGACCCGTTTCTTGTCGTTATCCAGTTTCACGTTTTACGGGAGTCAGCATATCTGTGTATTGGTTGATGTGTCGTTTCTAGGCGGAGTGACGAGATAGTGTTAATTAAGAATATACTTGTGATTATGTTGAAGTTGCGAACCTTCGGGGTTGATAGGGGGCTCGGTATGTGGTGGTGTAAGAGTCTGAGAGGGACATTCTACTGAACAAGGAAGAAGTGTAGCCGAGGGTGGTGGTAGGGTCAGGCAAGGAGTTAACATTAAGTGAGGGTGAATTGTATTCTTTGAAACGATCGGAGTAGGATCTGTTAATCGGAGTCTTCAGGCGGTCCGATGGAATTTTAGGGAAAGTTTGAGAGACATGTGCGAGGTTAAAGTAGGATGAGCCATTTCGATACGTGAATGCACTGTGGTGTTGTTAAAAGTGTAAGTAAATGCAAGAAGTAGTTACATTTAGTGTGTGATAGATCAATCTGTTGTAAGGACGTGCTAAAATATTACTCACTTTAATATACTTTGGGCA